>JAJDFF020000270.1:0-40000 GCA_021527025.2 Geoglossum cookeanum | reverse complement strand
CGCGTGGTGGTTGTTTTTCTGCTAGATGTGAGGGTTGGGTTGGTTTGTGGTTAGGCAGCAGTGTGTGTATGTGTGTGTATGGTGGGGGTGTGTGTGTGTATAGTGGGTGTGGATATATATATATATATATGCGTATAGTGGGAGTACATATAGCGGGTTGTGTATATACATATGCATAGAACGGGTGTGTATATGTTATGTGTACATACAACAAGCCCGTACATACATACCCACAACAACAACAACAACCACAACCCCGTATACACATCCATAATGGAAGAATGTATACATGTGTGTGCGTGTGTGTGTGTATATGTGTATATGTGTATGCGTGTGTGTGTGTATATATATGTGTACGTATGTATATATGTGTATGTGTGTATATGTATATATGCATATACGCACATATGTACATATATACGTATGCACATACATACATACATACACACACCCACACAATCAGGGGCCGAGCCTAGCCAGACCGAGCCAAGCCGGGGACAGGAGCAAGCAAGAACCCAAAATGAGAAGAAGAAGTGTGGTTGGCTCGCAGCGATACTGCGAAAAGAAACAAAAATCCAAAAAAAAAACGGGTTAACGATTAGTTCGGGACGAACCAATCCCAATTTCGTATTCTCCTTCTCATATATATCTATATATATATATATATATATGTGTGTGTGTGTGTTTTTTTTTTTAAAAAAAAAGGGGGGGGGGAAAAAAAAGAAAAAGAAAAGTGTCATACGAATGAATGAATGAATGAATTCTTTCGTTTTCTGATAAAATCCTTTTTTTTTTTTTTTTTGTGCTGCGTTGCTTTTGCTTTTGGTTTTTTTTTTTTTTTTTATATTTCTATTGGGGAGGTGAGATGAGGTTTATTGGGTGGGGTGAAAGAGGGGGGGGGTGGTGTTGTAATCAGGAATGTGGGGGGAGGAGGAGGAGCTGTGGGGGGGGAATGGGAATGTGTGGTAGAAACTCCAAAGGTCAAATTCTTTCTTTCTTTTTCTTTTTTTTCTCTATCGTCGGTCGTCTACTTGGGAAAATCTATAATCTGGCTTTGTAGCATGTCGCCAGTGAGTAGCGAAATATCGTCATCATTGTTATCGTGAATTCTGCACCACTAATATATATATATATAGCCATGTATTCTGCCCATCATTGTTGGGGGCCTGCGGTAGTCTCACTGATCGGGAAGGTAAATGTTGGGTTATGAGAGTGTCTACGGAAAGGGGAAGGAAAGATTGGTCGCCGTAGGAGGGGAAACCGACTGACGGGGGCCGCCTAGGACAAACCTACTACCTTAGCTCGACACGGACAGTAGCTTCTCTGTCCTCAATCCAGAATCCAATCTCTCTCGTCCCATCCTCCAACTCCACCTCCCTCCTCACCCACTTGCCCTTCTCCCTGTCCTCTCTCTCCCCTCTCTCCCCATCCTCTCTACCTTTACTCTCAGGTATCTCGACCTGTCCCCCTCCTTCGTCCTCGTCATCATCGTCATAACCATCTTCGCTGCCACCCACGGGATCCCACTCGTTACTTTCCCATACCACCCGTGTTCTTAGCGGCCTAACCCCAAACATCCCGCCCACTATGCCTTTGAGTCGGTAGACATCTACACTCTTGGGTATTTCTTGTTGCTTTGTAATGCCGCTGGGTTCCAGGCGGAATTTAATGTTTATCAAACGTGCTTCTAGGCTGTTGGGGTTAATTTCTGAGGTAGAAAAGCGCGATATGACTGGTGGACCATAGACTGATTCGGGTTTTGTTAGTATTGAGGCGCTATGGGAGAGGGGAGGTCTGAGGGTTCTCACGGTCGCAGAGTTCGGTATATCGTCGGTGCTGGAGAAGAGCTTTGGGCTCGTCCGTTTCCGGTACTGCGGCGAGAGCTTTCCCGATACGCGAAAGGTAGTACATTTCAGCGTTAGTGCGCTCTTGGGGTGTTATCTGCGGGATTTTAGTTCAAGTCATCAGCATTAAGTAGGGTTATGGGATCGCAAAGGACAGCCTAGATGGTTGTCTTAAGGCTTTCACGTAGTCGACGGGAGGCTAGATATCCATTTCGATAAAAAATAAGTCATTTTGGGGGGGAGGGCACAAAAAGGAAAAGCGAGAGAAGACGAATTATTGCTTACTTACATTGCTAAAATTGAGGCTTTTCAAACCCTTCAGGCGTGCGAGCGTTAGCATATAGCCTTCTTCTACGCCCATTGCTACTGGATTCATCTTTCCGTCGACCTCAACCACCCCTGCGTCCTCGTAGAGTGGGTTATGAGATACCCGTAGTCCCGTTAGGCCCGGAAACACATCGCTGAGATTATCGATAAATTGCCAGTCGCCAATTGCATTGTATGAAAGGTCCACATAGCTCAGCGGTTCTGGAAATTTCAGGTCTGTTTCACCTTTTCTAAATGTAGAAGGATCGCTTGTGAAACATATTTTGTTGCTCTTGAGGGAAAGCCTCTGTAGGTTTTGGAGAGCAGCGAGCGGGGAGAGGACAGAGAGAGAGGTGAAGTTGTTCCGTTCGAGGGCAAGAGTCGTTAAGGATTGAGGAGGCAGGTGGGGGCTTATGCTGGATAAACTGTTTTCAGAAGCCGAGAGGCTGGTTAGAGAAATAAACGGGGTCGTGAGCGTTGCAATCTATAGATAGTTGAATCATTAGTTGTACTAGAAATAGAATATACTAGACAACAGTATTATGGTGACCGTCAGCCATCTGGAAAAACCGGGGGAATCGCTGCTCACTTCTTTCCATGATATGATAATATTATCTAGCCCCAAGTCTCTGACGTGTGCTAGGGCCTTATTCATTTCTTTCCCGCTACCGCTACCTCCATCCTCAGGGGTGAGATTGGAGAACCGATTCCCACTGTGCGTAGTACTATCAGTCGGGCCAGGTTCTTCCTCGCCGGGCGCTTATGGCACATAGTAATAACGTACTTGACCCTTAAGCTCCTCAGTCCACTCAGTGCCTCACAGATGCGCACAATGTCCGTCCACTGTTCAAACAAGTTTCTGCCCACGTCTAGTTCAATAATCTTTGGGCATGTCTGACGAATTTGCTCTGTCGCATCCTGTCCACTCTTTTCTCGCGACGCGCAAGCAATGGACATTCCATCTAATATGACAATGCGTAACTCATTCAAGATTGCAAGCTGGCGCCTTATTTTCTCGAACCCGACCTCCTCGACTACCTTGCTACCCCATTTTATTGGTGCTTCTGTTGCCTTCTGCCCTTCAGGAGGCCCTCCAGAGGGAGTAGTCCCTGGCGCCCCGGAGGCGTATTTCTTATGTAGCGCCTCAAGGAAGGATAATGGTGTATTGGTTGGACGAGCGGGTCTTACAAAGGATGCTGCTGTGGCGAGATCGCTATTGCCTTGCTGATGAGAGCAGATGTTGGCACATACCACACCGGGGGTGCTCTCGAGCCGTAGCCTTAGGGGGGGGGAGAAGAGATATACATTGAAAATACCTCTTTCCTCCGTACATTCCACTATGTTTCCCTCTGTTTGGATCATCCCACTCAACACCCAGCCAATCCCCTGTTGTACCCTCTACGGGACCGATATAACGGACCGTACATAACTGATTAGTGTCTCTGAATGAGACGCGCTGGCCAATGTGAAAATTACCGGAATCGGCCGCCATAGCGGAAAGCTGCGCTGGTGAATGGCTGATATTCGAATAAGTGGGTGAGCTCGAATAAGTGGGCGAGCTCGAATGAGTGGCTCGACTCGGCGGTGGCTAAAAATGTACAGGAGACTATAGAGACCACTCGCGCTTTTGCTACCGCAGCTATTTGGGGATATATTTAAGGATCGTCTCAAGCTAGGGCAGTCGCAAGCCATTAGCGTATGAGATCTTGCGGAGGTCCCTTTAGCGTGAGATGGGTTCTGTCACACTGGTATTTAACTGGTTGGCGCATCAAACTTGTAATATCGGGCAAGATTCAAGTGGCATTTTAGGCTGTAAAGGGGAGTGTACTCTACTTGTCGCAGGTTTTTATCCTTAGGATAGAGCGAGCCTACATCTTGAGGGGAATGAAGAAATGTGTTTGGGCTTTGCTAAACCTAGCTCACATCCGTCCCGTAACTTCAGCGTGAATGAAGAACGACAGTCCAATCGCCAAGGTTAGAATACGCCCCACCAATATCGCCTTCCAATAGTGAAAGTATAATCCAATATCCCTAGGATTAACCCTTGCCTATCCTGCTAGCGTAAATGTCGGTCTATCGTAGTCCTTTTGCTGTGCCGATTGTTCGGTTGTTGTCTGTGGTGACTTGGGTGGCGAGATGGAGGGTTTTTTGGGGAAAAAATAAAATAAAAAAAAAGTCCGGAAACATGCCGGCCGGTTTCTGGTTCTTGCATTAAGTGGCTGTATTGGTGTCCTATGAGAGGGATACTTTCCCGGGCAGATATCGCTAGGTTCAGAGATATGTTTTTCCATTTGCTGCTGGCACTTTGTTAGTTTAGATTTTAAATCCATTATAAAATCATAATGGCTGTTCCTTACTGAACATTTATTTCAACTGTCAGCTTGACAGGCAATTCCCACATTCACCGGTTGCTCCGCCTCGAGGGATATCCTATGTAGTCATCGAGGTGGGGTGCTAGGGGGCGGCCCTGTGCCCTGGTCTCGCTGTCGAAGCGTTTGGGTCGCCGTTGCCTTCTCGTTGGGTGCTGTGGAGGTTCAAGGTTGTAGTCAGAAGTGGGGCTTTGACTAGCTGCGGGATGCGTTGATCTCGTAGGTTCTGGATATTGTATCTCTGGGGTTGGTAGTGGCTGAGAACTTAGTTGTGGGTCAGGAAATTCGGTATCGCTGTAGGTATGGGAGTCTGCAGGGATAGAAGAGGGAGGGTTTAGAGTCTGGGGAGAGCTATTGGCGAGATCGGAAAGCGTCTGGATGTACTGATCAGCGTCGTACTCTGGGGGGTTTTGGAGAACGTGACCCTGTTGAGTAGGTGAGGGGAGCGAATGACCTGGAAGGCCGGCCTGTGGGTTTTGGAAAGCGCTGACCGGCCCAGAGCTGAATAGTGCTGGGGTGTAATACCAAAATGTCGGGGGAGACCGGAAGCTAAGTGGAGGAGGAATTTTAGGAGAAACCGGTAATCCGAGAAGTCTCTGTGCAGTTCGGCGGCATTCTAAAAACAGCTGCTCCTCGCTATGAGCGATGGCTGCCTGGTAGGCCTGTAGTACGGAATCTTCTATCGAGGGAATTAAGTAGCCGTTGGCTGTCTGGGTGATCTGAAATCCAGGACGGAACGTAGGTGATGTTGGGGGAATACTTTGAGTACCAATCGTCCGGGGGGTCTGCAGCTCGGGAAGAAGTGCGACTGGCGATGCGGGGTCCATACCGGAGCCTATTGTTGGAGTATTGTACGACCCGAACTGAGGTAGTACTAGTGTTGAAGAGGCAGGACTAGTATAGACTTGGATGCCTTGGTATATAACGGGATTCTCCTGAGGTCGAACGGGAGGATGTGATGCCGTTGGAGGAACGACTTCGTGGTCTGTAGGGACTCTCGTCGATTGAGGCGTTTGGTTTGCGTTTCCCGGCCGGATTGCTAGGGACGGCGTTTGGCCTGAGTCTGATGGCAGAGCGTGCCGCATTCCTGGAAGCGTCGGCGGGCTGGCCATGGGCTTGCTACCCAAGGATATTGGAGTCCCCTTTAGTGGCTGAGTTCGATTGGGATGGAATTCGGATGCTGTGGCGCGAAGGGAATGATGCTTCTCTAAAGGTGGTATTATTCGCTCCTCAATGGCTATCAGGTCCGCCTGCATCTTTTCAGGATACATGTGAGTCATACTGCTGAAAAGCGCTTCTGCTGCTAGATCTTTTAGCTCATCCGCCATCTGGCTATACTTGTGTGCTTCAAGAGCTTTGCATATCTCAATAACGTTAATACCGGCCTCATAGATGAAAATCCCGGGGCTGTTCTTGACCGTGACGTTAGGATCGCCAAAGTATAGGTTCCTGGGAGTGTCAGCGGGTTGGTCGTGGTCTTGGTACCCAAGGATATTGAAGTCCCCACAGGTCCTGCTCACGGGCCCGAAAATGCGAGCAGCGGAGATCATGAGAAGGCCCATAGCAGCCTTGAGTGACGTTGCATACCCTTCCAGCAAGGAAAGGATGTCAATGGGAGGGGACGTGGGCAGGTGCGTAGATGTCCATTTCATGTAAGAAGGGTGGTGTTCCCATTCCAAGAGAGTGGAATCAACTGATTGCAACGGATGAACGGATGTGAGTAGAACTTCCGACGGGTTTCGAGAGAGTAGCAGAACTATCGTTTTGCATAGTTCCTGCATGACAAAAGCCCAAAGTACCCATGGCTGCACAGGTAGGACGGTCCGTTTCCCGGTGGTCTCGATTTCATTGAAACATGAAATGTCCTTCATAGCATAGCTCACTAATGCCACCGAGGCATTACTGAGATGAGTTGCAAATGTGACATCGTATTTGACACATAGTGGACTGCCATTCAATAACATTGAAATAAGAAAAAGGTTCGACTCCATGTCTCTGTAGTCAGGAGAAATATGAGGGAATCCTTTCGAGAGGAATCCAGTCTTCTCCTGCTGGCAAGGCGTCGAATGGGCCATTGTTATGGAGTCAAGGCTGGGGGTTGGAGAGGACCGACCGGAAGCTATAGGGCGATATCCGTTTGCCATCGTCTCAATTTGTCCTGGATTAGGGACAACCTTTTTGGATCGAAATGTAGGGAGTCTGTTGGTCGTAACGAGACTGGATGTGTCGCTCCTGGGTGCCCCGTTGGGATCCATCTTGTTTGAATTGCGATATAGAGTGTTTGGAACTGCGCAACATGAGAGGTTATGGGGTATACTTGCTGGCCGTGCAAGGCTAGGCTCAGCGGGATGAAGGCTTGATTGAGCTAACAACGATGACCATTAGAATAAACGGAATAGCGGCTGTTCTTAGCAACACACAGCAAACATGGTGCCGCCAACCATCTGCCAAATACCCCGGTAATCGTATTTAAAATGTCTGTTCAAATAGCTTAATGGCTAGATGTAGCCTTTACCTTCGCTCTATAGGCGTCCCAGTCCTTCCTGACCAACTAGAGTTAATAACAATAGCTACAAGCGATATTTCAGTCGTTAGTAACCTATAGCTCTAGTGGCTTAACAGTTACTTACAAGTAAGGTTTAGAATATCTTCAGGTGCTGTGGGAGAGTTTGGAATAGGCGCGTTGCCGGATCATGAATATAACATAGCCAGATGCTGGTTGGGGCGACCGAAACCTCATTTTGAAGTTTTGCAGTATTGCTTACTCTTCTGTCACTAGCAAATCAGCAAGTGGAAGCCTTCAGATTGATGCTTAGGAATCGTACTCTGCTCTTGAAACCGTCTTCAAAGGCGTAGCCTTGGACTGTTGGCGTGGATTCGACAGATATGATGGGAGGCATGGCGGTGGCGGCTGTGAGGGAGGCAAATTTCAATTTATATAGCTCCTGAAATTAAATTGTATTTCTCTATGTATCTCTCTTGTGTACATACAAATTTGAGTTGTGATTGATTGGTGTCTTGGTATGACAGCTTTTTGCTCGCGAGTGCCGCTTTAAATGGTGAGCTGGGTGACACCGACCAACTTCATCCACTGTCTCATGTCCAGTCGGCGGCAGCAAATAATACCTCACTGGTACACTTACAGATGGTAAACGTGTTAAAGAAGGCTCCTGGAACCCCATCATAATAGAGCAGATCCCTTCAACCAATGAATTGCTATCACAACTTATTACTGAACCACAACCTCAATTCTATGGAACTCAGAACAGTCTCAACCTTCAAGAATTTGTCTTCTTTAATGAAGATTTTTTTTTAAATAGGATATGAGAATAGTATCAGCAGATATCAGTATGTTCAGATTTTCTCTCGACTTATTATATATTATATAATAAGTTAAGACTGGTGAAGTAGCATTACTAATAAGAGGATCAAAATAATAATGATAAGCCTCAAAAAATGGTAGTAATCACATTTTTCACCTTTCTCGATATAGTAGGTAAGCATAATGATGTACTTATTTACAAGAATTATTCTTGTACTAGTTTGAGAGAAGGAGTTAGAAAGCAGGTAGGCTCGATGAAGTTGTGGCTCAAGCAAAAACACGAATGAGCGGGTAATCACCCAAGCTCACCCTACTCACGCGAGCATAAGGGCGGCATTGCTCACCTGCCAGATTAGGGTGAGGTCGGGGCGCATTTACATAACCTTGGCACCTTCGCGCCCACAAAAGTTTCAAAACCTCCGAGCTAAACTGACTGCAAGGACTCGCTGTTACTGATCATCACTTTACGTCAAATATGGCAGACGCTATTTTGTAGGTGTTTGCTTGGCCTTGGTGATATAAGGAAGGACTAGGCTAATTTTTGACAGCAAAGAGTCTCCGCTCAAGTCGGTACAGGTAGAGGCCTTGGTATGTTCAAGTTCCAACCGCTCTCCCTGTTTGAAGGGTCTGTTGGGCTGACGATCCGCTACAAGGTTGTCATGAAAATCATAAAGCACTGCTCTCAAACGTTTCCTACCACTGCTACTGGTTCTCTCGTTGGCATGGACTCAAATGGTGTCCTTCAGGTCACCAATTCGTTTCCTTTCCCCACAGTCGAAGTCCCTTCCGTTGACACTCATCACGACTCAAACTCGGCAACAAATGCCGCGGCCGCGGCTCCCCGTGCGAAGGCGAATGCAGTGTACCAGAGTGACATGATAAAGTACCTAAGAGAAGTTAATGTGGATGCGAATAATGTTGGGTGGTACACCAGCGCCAATATGGGGAACTTTGTCAACGCCAACATGGTCGAAAATCAATATTTTTACCAGAAGGAAATGAATGAACGGACTGTGGCATTGGTGCATGATGTCAGTCGGAGCTCACAGGGGAGTTTAAGCCTAAGAGCCTTCAGGCTTTCGCCAGGTTTCATGGCAGCGTATAAGGAAAGTAAATTCACTACCGAGAGGTACGCCGCAAGACACCATACAACTGTTGCCGCAAGAGCGGGCCTGATTTCTAGCCTATAGTCTTCAAAAAAGTAGCCTGACCTACAAAGATATCCTTGTCGAATTGCCACTTACCATTCACAACTCCCACCTCCTTACCTCCTTTCTCCATCAGCTACCGGCAAAACCACCGGCCGGCCCTCTCGAATTCCCTGCTAGCCTTGCGTCTCTTAAGGCTGATCAAAACGCCCCTCAACCGCCATTATATCCAAACTTCGACTCTCTTGACCTTTCAATTGACCCCTTTCTTGAAAAAACTTGTGATCTACTTCTTGATAGTATTGAGACTCACTACACAGAGCTCAATAATCACCAGTACTACCAACGGCAGTTGGCACGCGAGCAAGCAAAGATTACCGCATGGCAGCAGAAGCGGAAGGCCGAAAATGCCACTAGGGCAGTGGCAAAACAATCTCCATTGCCTGAAGATGAGTGGACTCGGTTGTTCAAGCTTCCCCAGGAGCCAAGCCGCTTAGAGGGTTTGCTGAACTCGAGACAGGTTGAGCAATATGCTAGGCAGGTTGATGGGTTTACAGCCAGCATTAGTGGAAAGATGTTTGCGGTGAAGAGCAACCTACTGCCAGGGGATCAGTAATACCGGTGTTGCCGGTTTTTATGTAACTTGCTAGAATTCCTCTCTATTTCCCTGGGGCGGAAGTTTCGGCGTTGAGAAATAGATGATTATCTATACCACAAAAGATCTTGTACTGATGGCTCTGTGGCATGTTGACCATCAATTGTAGAGTAGCTCCGTAGTTACTCGGTTCGTAGACACGACGCTACTTAGCGGCTACGGGAGTATTACGCCGGTACAACGTAGATAGAGAAATTGAAACGTTTTGGATTATTTGTACTTTGGGATCGGGAGTAAGTCTGTGAATGGCAACTATACATTCGCTGGCGTGTTGCTAGGCAGAGACTTGTTCCAAGTACATACAAGATATTGTGCTCTAGATATGACTGGCCCGCCACCAACTTTGGCTACCCTAGCCTTCTGGGCTTCTTGCTCCTTGTTCCACCAAACTTCAGCCTCGTCGCATCTGTAACGCGAACAATCTTCGACCTGATAAACCTCCCCTCACTACCCAACAGCACCTTCGTGCATGCCTCCCTTCCAGCACCGTACCCTCTAAGGACTAGCTCTAACTCCTTAATCCGCCCTATCAACCCCTGTTCCTGTATTCTTCCCAGTACATATGCAGCTAATTGGTATGCTGCGTCGTATGTGCTGCGAGAAGCCTTTCGAAATCCAATATTGCCGGTTGACACGGAGATGATTGCATCTCCATTGGGGCGTGTTAGCGTTACGTGGGTGTTGTGTTTGTGGGCATAGATGTGTAGGTGGTGTGGGGGCTCGACAGCTAGGAGGCGACTCTCTGGGTTGAGGGATGATATGCCGTAGTCGAGTATGTTTGGATCTAGGGTTGATGCTGGGGGCTTGTTTGCGGCCTTGCGAGCGGCCTGGTTCTGGGAAAAGAGGCGCGATAACGACCCGAGGTGTCCTGAGGCTATGGGGCCCAATCTCTCTGCTGAGCCAGGTGCGGGCGAATTGCTGAGAATTGAGGCAATACCTTCGGTAGCTGTTCCTCTCGTGGGGGGTTTTGGTTGCGCACTTGAAGAAACTTCCGCCTTCCGTCTCTGAAGTGTGTGGGAGAATGGCCGGGTAAAGGGTGAGGATTGCTGGGAAGGGGACGAAAACGGGCACGGGCGCCCACACACAGATGGTGTGATTAAGCGTCTGGCAGCCTCTCTGTGCATGTTGATGTATCTCCAACTGCGATTTTGAGGTTTTGGCGGCCAAGGTTGCAATCGATCACGTGATGCAAAAGCCACCAAGGATACATGTACGTGGTTTGAATGCTGGAGGGTGATTAACGTAGTCTACTCTTGGTAGGGAGCACCAGAATAGAAGATTGATAGATTGGCGGTGTATGGCGGAATTGTGGAAAATATATTGAGGGGAGTGATTCCTAGGGATTCGCAGAGGCTTTCGGAACATCCCGAACGGCAAATGGTTAGTGCGACATCCCCGGCATCTTTCGAAAAAGTTCAAACTCTTCCGCCGTCACCTGTTAGCCCTCTAAGGGACTCTCTTTTATTTGCGCCATTATCCCTTCCCACTAGCGGAACGCTGTGCTATGCATGGAATACGGGGGATGAATGGCCTGATGCTAACTGGAGGCGTTGCAGCTCGTCTGCCTTTCTCCCCTTCTTCGAGGTCCTGTTACGGCAGAACCGCAGCATATAGACGATTATCAATACGGATTCTCCGATCGCAGAGGAGGCCGTATCCACCAGCACCTCTCAGGGCTACTCTGTTACCTCTGTTACCCACACTTAGGTCACGGAACTCACCGAAGAGTGTACGATTAGAATTCGGTGGCGTTGACCTCTTCCGCGGCGTTCATTTTAGTTCGCGTGCGTTTCAGGGCCAAAAACCACAGGAGGATGTGAGGGAGGCTACGCAGGAAGAAGCACGGCCTGGTGTTAATGCTGCCGAAGACTCGGCGAGGGCGTCTTCAGAAGGACGGGGATCGGCCGGTAATACATCCACTAATGATGGGGATACTAAGGATGGAGGACAGGCAGAAAGCGAAAATAATGGACAAAAGAAAGAGGATGCCCCACCCCCACCTCCCCATGGAGATAAATCGCCTTGGGCGGTGTTTACAGATACTCTGAAGTCCGAATTCAAAGCCTCGAAAGAATGGAACGAGTCCACAAAAGCTCTGGCGTCGTCCGCCAACCAATTTACTGAGAACGAGTCAGTAAAGCGGGCACGTGCTGCGTATGACGCTGCCCAGGGCGCTGCATCATCCGCCACCTCATCAGCTCTGAGAGGTACTGGAAAAGTAATTGGCAAGACCGCCGCGTGGACATGGGATACGCCGGTTGTGAAAGGGGTTAGGACTGGCGTAAAGGTGACGGGAGAGGCGATAGAGAAATCTACACGGCCAATTAGGGAGACGGAAGCGTATAAGAAGGCTGTGGGAGGGGTAAAGGATGTTATTGATGATGGGAGTAGTTCGAGGTATGGTGGCTGGATTGAAAAGGAGGAGAGGCGCAAGAAGCGAGAAATGAGAGAGCTAGAAGAAGCAAAAGCTAGTGGACGGCCTGGGAAACGATTGGAACCGATGGTCGAAGATCCGGAGTATGTCTTGCCATTCTACACTGCTAGTTCTTTTCGACTCAATACTAAAACTGAGGCAGTGCCGGCACAAACGTAACCCTCCATAAAGACGCTGCCTGGAAGGAGTCATGGCGCGAGTTCCGCGATTCTAATAGACTGATGCAGTCTCTATTCTCACTGAAGTCTACCTACAATGAATCCGAAAACCCCCTTATTTCAACTGCGCGTAGCATATCTGACCGGGTTGCGGGCTTTTTCGCGGAAAACGAGACGGCTATGGTGATAAAAAAGTTTAGAGAGATGGATCCGAGCTTTCAAATCGAACCCTTCCTGAGGGAAATGCGTGAGTATATCTTGCCGGAAGTCTTAGACGCATACGTCAAAGGTGACACGGAAACCTTGAAGCTCTGGCTTTCTGCGGCACAATACTCGGTCTATGCGGCTCTAACGCAACAGTATACAACTGCCGGTCTCATATCCGACGGGCGTATCCTCGATATCCGTCATGTCGACATTCTCTCTGCTAGGATGCTTGACCCTGGCGAAATCCCTGTGTTCATCATCACGTGTCGAACGCAGGAGGTTCATGTTTTCCGGAATGCAAAAACCAACGAATTAGCCGCAGGGATGGAAGATAAAGTGCAATTGGTTACTTACGCTATCGGCGTCACTCGGGTGGCGGAGGATGTGAACAATCCGGAAACGAGAGGATGGAGGCTGATTGAATTGCAGAAGAGTGGCAGAGACTACATTTAGTTTACGGCTTGGTGCAACGTATTTGTACGGGTGGGGTGAAGGATTAAGGCCTCTTAAGATATTGCATCTTGACGGTTTCATCTGGGTTTCGGTGACCGAGGGCCTGACCAGGGAGAGTATCAAAACTCCCCTCTATTGCTTCTTCAATTTTTTGTTCACCTTTCTGTTTGTACCCGAGGATTGCCCCAGCCTGGGCTTTGATCTCGGTGTAAAATATGTATGGGCATTGTCGTTGGCGCTCCGTACAACTGCAGGATCTAGGTTGGGATGTTGATTACCAGACGCCACTCTTGTACACTCTTCGGTGATGGGTTTCTTACTATTCTCAGTTCTTGTCACAATAAAGGTCGCGTGACGTTGGCCCTCCTTTTTCATTCGATTAGAGGGGCAGGATAAAATTCTCTATATTGTGGTAGACGCTGAGACGCCGAATTCATTCACGTCACCTTCTCAAGATTCAGCGATTTCAAATGAGTGGAATTGGGAGCACCGTATTTTGCATTTCTAATGGGTCACCATTCCAGCTGTATCGCTGTAGCTGCGCCCCATTGGAAACGGCGGGCGGTACAATATTGCGCACAGCACATTCAAGAGGCTGGGGCGGTTGCGGCTTCAATTGATCGATCGCTTGGGTGAGCGTCAAACGACCCATTCATTGTTCCATTGCCCCCACGCCAAGCAAAACGATGCACCTCCTCGTGAGTGCCATCATAAGCCAAGACCTGATCTTTTGCGGACATTCTTCCTCCACGGCCGACCTAACACTGTCAAACGTTGGATACTCGAACGGGATATTGCCGCTTTACTGATTTACTTCTATCACTACCCGGCGCTTAGTCGGTGGCAGAGCTTCCCACTCAACACACAATATTCATCTTGCTGGACGTCCTTGACGACTTGGTTACGTACCACTTCCCAGTACATGACAATCCGGCCCCATCAACGCTTGTGTCAAACCCCCAACCGACTGCGGACAGAAGCTTATTCTTGAGCTCTGTGCGGATGTCGAATGAATGCACCCTCTAAATCCTTTCCTGCGCGCCTTCTTCCAGAGCCATCTTCCTGCGCAGTGTGCCCCAGTTAACAATCATGTACGTCCTCTGCGATGTTCTCTAGTTCCCGGGTCTATTTAGGAGGGCCATGGGCAACTACGGCTGACGTCCCCCCCCTTTTAGATTCTCCTCGTGCCGACAACTGAAGTCCTTTTATCCTCTCGAGACACTGAATTCAACACCCTCTACGCGGACCTTGCCGGTTCAGAAGAGTTTTTGGGAAGCCATGTCCTGCGGCTTCCAGGAGGAGGAGACAATGTGTCAGGCAAGGATAGTCCGAACATGCGGGAGAGTAGGGGGAAGGCGAAGCAGTTCACTACGGTGAACGGCAGAACGGTCGTGGTGAAGGATTCTTTCGTTTACAGCAATAAAGGTTGGTCGATCTTTTGTAAGCCGTTGGCTCGCAAACATGCTAACGGTTGGGCGGTGGTGATGTTAGGCTTCAAGTCCCTCAATCAGGCGCAACTACTGAACGATGTCCTTTGGTATCCTGATAGCCTTGACGCCCAGCAGTGGCTTATCTATTTTATCTCGAAACCCTTGCTTGGCTCTGTCTCAACGATATCTATTGTCCCTGCCCTCGTCCCAGCATGGCCTCGAATTCTACCGGAGCAGAGAGCCCCATTATCTTCGTCTGCAGTGACGCCGCGAAAGAAGGATGTGAAGTCATTTAACGACCTGCTGAACCATTTCCCCATGATCGCGAGACAGATGCAGCCGGGCTTGGAGCGCTTGTTCAAGGAATTTGGAAGAGTTTTTGAAAAGCCCTTACCGCCAACGCCACCTCAGGCTAATGACGGAGGTTCGCAGACAGAGAGCCCGGCTTCGCACCCCATAGACCCTGCATGGCAGCAAACAGCGAATCAGAACGCCTCGCCGCGTCTTCATACTCCTAACGGCTTTGCGAACCCAAGCGATGCCATGCGACCGCTAGGTGAAGAAGATGAAGATGCCATGAGGCGCGCGTTAGAGACTGCTGTTACAGCTGCAATAGACCTGTTTCAGCTCGTCGATAAGCAGCAATTGTCGCTTCTCGGGTCAACAACAGATCTTACTGGTCCCGTTGTGGAGCGTTTGATTGAGCGCTATATTACGGAGCAAGTTCATGACTCAATTCTCTTCCCACGCCTTTGTGCGATCAAGCGGCTTGAAGATCTAGAGCTGGAGTCCAAGATCCGCCAGATGGAAAACATCGACATTTCCCAGGTGGGTATTCCAATTCGAAATGAGAGGCGCGCGAAGCAGCAACTTGTGAAGCGGTTGGGGAGGGGTATCGATGAGCTGCGCAAACTTGGAATTGCCGGTAGCCCGCAGGAAATGATCGAGATATTACTTGCTACAGAGAAGGCGATAACAAATATCGACAATGATAATAGCATCTCCAAAGCCAATGGAGGCCATTCATTGGCGGCGACCTCAGAGAAGTCTAACTCAGTGTTGACTATCAACGCCGACACGCTAGTGTCGTTGCTACTGATTGTCGTCATTCGGTCTCAACTCAGACATTTGCAAGCACGATTATCTTACATGCGGCATTTCATCTTTATTGATGACGTCGAGGCTGGGGAAGTGGGCTACGCACTCAGTACATTCGAAGCAGTGCTATCGTATCTTGCAAGGGACTCGGGAACTTTGAGGAGGGCAAGCAGAACAAATAAGAGACTGTGGCACGCAATCAAGGTCGGGAATGTCGATGAAATTAAGGATATTATGGAACCAGAAACAGAGTTCTTGATTGACGGATATGTAATGCAGGAGCCCGAGATGATCGCGGATGCACAAGGGGAGAGTAGCGGGGACCCGGGATCCGCGTCTGATGATGGGAAGAGGATCGTGAATGGAGTCATTCTCAGCGGTCACTCGTCTGGAAACGGGTCGGGATCGGACGCCCCCGAAGCCTCAACTTTGGATCACGTTTTCCCTTTTCAGATTCGGAGGAAATCGGTAGATATGGATACTGGATCATTTCGCACCACTAGGAGCAAAAAGGTTTCAATGGATACGCGTAGCATCTCCCTATCGTCAACATTCTCTTTTCCTTCCCGAACAACAACAATTGATTCTAGAGGCAGTGGTATTGAGGGGGATACTTCAGTGGAAAGACTTTCTCAGACTCAAGATCCCTCTGGTGGATCGATTTTAATGATGGCGATAGAAAGCGGCCAAACAGGGGTCCTGAAGTACCTTCTTGGTTTGGACCGGTATTTCTCACTGGAGGCGGTTCTGGAGGATGCAAACAACGATGGGACTACTTTACTTAGTGCTGCTGTCCAAATGGGTAACGTGGAAGTGGTCGAAACCATTCTGGATTATACCTTCCGAGCGGATGATCGTACCATTAAATCCTACCTCGAACTTGCTGACAATATGGGGAGGACAGCGGCACATTACTTATTCAATATGCCGAGCCTCATTCCTAGGATTGGTAAATTTGTTCCTTGGCGGATGAAGGACAGGAATGGCCAAACTCCACTCTTTGCGCTATGTCGGTCATATGATCACCCGGATTATCGCGAAATGGTCAAAGATGGACTCTCAACTGCTACTGATGCGCAACAGGATGATTTGCCTCTGCACCTAGACGATCACGTTGATGGGAAAGGAAATACTCTACTCCACGTTGTCAATGATCCCCAACTAGCTCTCCATTTGTTGATGCATTGCGATTCAGATGTCAACGCTATGAACGATAGACGTTTCACCTCGTTGATGGTTGCAAGCAAGTATGGAAGGGTGGATATGGTTCGAGTTCTGTTCGCGGATCCGAGGGTGGACCTTTTTGCAAAGGAACTAAGAGGCTTGACGGCCGTGGAGTTGGCTAAGGATGATGAAGTCCGAAACAAGATTGACGACTTGATTTTATTTTCAAATCCTCCGGCGGACGATGGGCGGATTACTGCGGTAGTACGCTCATTCTTTGTTGAAGACGCCACCATACGTCTCATAATCAAATCTGGAGCTCCATCATCGAATTCCACTATTACAGTAACCACGTGCCGGCGCTCTCTAACGGATTTCGAGAACTTAGCAAAGTGGCTGTCCATTGAGCATCCTGCCTCATGGCTTCCACCGTTACAGGATTTTCGGTCACCGTTTCAGATTCCATCCAAGCCCTCAAGAGCTGTGCTTCGAGATATCCAAATGCGCCTTGACAACTTCCTCAAGATTCTACTAGCTCACCCTACCTTTTCAACCCACGAGATGTTGTGGGAATTCTTTCTTGTTCCTGATATCCAACCCGAGATGATGGCTGAAAGGAGTAAACGAAAGGCAGAGACGAGAGCAGAGAATGTTAAAGATGAATATGCGCCAATTGACGACGTTAGGGATGTGGAGGTGTTTGTAGCGCACGCAAGGGATATGGTTCGTGGGGTCAATCATTCAACTAAGAGTGTCATTCGAAGGGTCAACAAATTAAGGGCGATTGCTACTGGTATGTACTCATACTGTTGCTCTCATATTTTGACTTTCTCTAGAGTCGATCTGAAGCTAAAGATACCTCGGTAGATGTCTATGATGCGCAAGTACTGTGTAGAAATGCGATTTCCACATTACCATTTCTTCCAGAGTCCCACATCCAAGCATTCACTCGATTATCCACTACCCTCAACCCGACCGAATCATCTCCACACTCTCTATTTCTCTTGGATCTTCAAGCAATCTCCTCTACTATAAACGCGATCCTCGGTGCCCTCTCTCGACCCCATTCCCTCATTACCTCTATGTCTCAGACATCAAAAGCCGTTGATCGACACCTTTCATCCCTTCGTCGCTCTGACAGGTGGCCCCTTGGTCTTCTCGACGACACACGGAATAAAATACACCAGGAGGCCGCCGAGAAGGTCGAGAAGGCCAGGGAGGAACTGGCGGGTCTGGGCTCAGAGTTGAGGTATACGCAACAGACTGTCGCTGGGGAATTGGCGGCATTTCAGGATCTTCACGAACGTATGGGGCGAAGGGCGGTGAAGGCTTTGGTGGCTAGGGTGGTCGTTGCTGAGAAGGCGAGGCTGGAAGCGATGAAGAGGGCTATTCGAGGGGTTGTGGATCTGAAGGAGCGCCGGGGGGGCGATTTCGTTGGCCGATAACCACCGCCTCGAGGCACCTGCCTCCGGGGAAAGGGATTCCATTCATGCAGTGTGTTTTTAACGCCTTTCTTCGACACGTGTACAATTTTCATGGATTAATATAGATGGGTCCAATTGCGGAGAACCAGTGGTTTCGGTTTTCACGACCAAGGCAAAGCAACGACACTTGGCTAGTTTGCGTTTTCCCTGGCGTCATAGGTGTATTTTCTTGAGATTTGGATCTGGGTTGTGTCTATGTAGGAGGGTGCGTGATGTACAAAATTCTCCCCTTTTTATTCCTTTTCGAGTAGCCTCTGGAAGGAAGGTTCAAGTGTCTAAGGGACGCAGTGGGGGATGAAAACCCCTTTCCAATCGTTTGCACAACCTGAGTTGTTCCCGGCAATGAAGATTTCTATTACCGCCACCGCCACCACCACCCCCTTCTCCACCTCCTCCCCCTCCCCCTCACAACTCTTGCGAATTTTCAGGCATCAAAAGAATGAGCCCCCCCGCCTCGACCAAAAAAAAAAAAAAAAAAAAAAAAACTTTGTGGATTATCACCCATATAGTAGATATGGTAGATATGCATATATGTATTATATATATATATATATTGTAGTTTATGAATCGCTACCCTCCGAGAACGATGTTGAAAACTACAAGAGTTATGTAGAGAAGAAGTACAGAGTTTTACACCCAACCTAAATAGAATAGAATAACCCAAACTCGAAACTTGTACATCTGTAACACAGGTACTGATCTGGCAGCGTACATGTTTTTATTTTATTTTTTACTTTGGTTTTCCCTTTCCTTCCCTCCCCCTTTTTGCCTTTTCGCCAAAATTAACCTATACATGACATAGTGTACCTGCCAATCCCAAGCCACGCTAGCTAACTGGTCCGTAGACTACGACATATCTACGGCGGGTACTAACTAAGTGTAGCCGTGCGCCACAGAACAGGCAGCTTGGGATTGGGCGCTTTTTTCTGTGGCGGACGGGAACACTTGATACCCGTTGTAGCTGACGTGTGCGCGGTTTACTATTAGGTAAGATGGAATAAAAAAAAATTTTTTTCGGGCTTTTCTTGGGTGAGGATGGGTGATTACTGCGCCGACTGATTGGGAGGGGGGGAGTTTGTTTGGCGGATCGGATTGATTGATTGATTGAGGGTGGCCGCGTGTGTAGGGAGTTCGGGCTCTTCGAAGGATCTGGTCGCCGACTTGTGGGTCGGGAATCTGGGACGGGGGAAACGGGTGGGAGGCTTATCGGAGACCCGCAGGGGATATCTCGCTCCTGCTGCCGAGGAGAACCGAAGGCTGAGTGTTTATTGTATGTGTGTATATATATATGTTTGGATGGATTTGTATGGATGTATGTAGTACGTAACCGGGGATTGCAACCCCTTGAGGTTCCAGGCCGCGCGCTCTACCACGATCAGAGTCGATTAGCGTCGGGTATCTGGATGGCTGGCTGCGTGGCTTTTTCTCTCTCTACCGGAAACGTCTGGGGCAGGTGCATGGGGGAGGGGGGGGTGGGAGCAGCTTAACCAACAACCCAACTCACATCGCCGCGCTCGATACCCTGCTGTACGTACGACCGTGTGATCCCCCGAACGGAATCACCGCGCTGACAGGCTATGCTGCTGCCAGCGACGGGCAGCACGGGAGAGCGGGGATCAAAAACCAAACTCCCAGGTGGCCGAACGAGAGCCGCTGAGATCAGTTCCCCCTCCCCCCCCGGCTCCTCTGGGTTCCAATTTCGTAAATAGCAGGAGAGCAGCAGCGGTGTTATTGCGCTGGGAGCCGGGGTTCGCCCTCATTCGCAATAATGTATATAACATAACATTCGGAGGTTTGGTGTGTGTGTGAGTGTTGGCGTGAAGCGCGGGGTTTTGTTAATTAGAAACGCCCGTTGCTTTTCGCAATGATCACTAACCCGCCCCACAAGAAGGAGAAGCTGCTGCTATTATAGTCGCCATCATTCGCGCCCGAGAGGGCGTGTGTCTTCCCAACAGCGAGCCTCTAGCAAAAGTCGGGCGGCATGTTCACGCCGCTCCAGACCGGCCTCGGCGCGCTGCTTCTTCACCAGGCCACGTCCAACCTGCTGTTCCGCAATGGCAAAGTGCTCGGCGTGTCTTCGATCCTCGCAAACTCGCTGTCGGGCGTTGCGGGCGAGGACGGGTGGGTGCTGGCGGGTATGGGAGCTGGTGCTGTGTTGGTGAGAACTGCGTTGCCGAGATTGGTGCCGTCGTATGGTAGTGTGGGCCAGTGGTGGAGAGTGGGGATGATGGCGGCGATGGTGGGGTGGGGCTCTAAGGTGCGTTTTTTGAAGCCGGTTGTTGTAGTTGATGTTGTTGTTGTTGTTGCGCATTATGGCAGACGGCTCACTTGCTCCCCCGAGCAGAACGCGATGGGCTGTACCGCGGGCCATATGCTCTGTGGACTCTCGCGATTGTCTGCTCGCTCCACTGCAGCAACGGCAATCTTCTTCACTGCGGCTGTTGTGACCGCCAACCTCTTTCCCCAGCCCGGCATCACGCACTGCCTAGAGGGCCCCTGTTACGCTCTGTCAGTCCCATCCACTAGAGAAACTCTCGCCCTAATCGGCCTTACCGCGGGCATATTCTACGCCAACAGGCATATCCCCCATATCCTGCCAGCCAAAGCGCACCCCCGAACCGTCGTGGCCTTCCTCGCCGGCTTGGAATTCGCCCTCGGCCTAATTCTAAGCGGCATGGTAGATCCAGCAAAGCTATTAAGGTTCTTCAGCGTACGGGATCTAAAGGGGTTTGACCCCTCTTTGGCCTTAGTCCTGTTGCTCGGCGTCATCCCGAATCTCGTCGAGACAAAGTGGCGGGGCTTCAGCCGGCCTCCGATGTTTGCCCCCGCATTTGACCTGCCAACAGCGACGGTTTCGGATATCGATTGGAGATTTGTGGCCGGCGCGGCCGTGTTTGGTGCTAGCTGGGGCTTGACTGGAATCTGCCCCGGACCGGGCTTCTTAAGATCTATCCTGCAGCCCCAATGGGGCCTCTCCTGGATTCCCGGTTTTGTCCTTGGATACCACATGTTGCCTTGAAATGTTACACTATCACATTTATGGGACCGATGACTTTTTACGATAGCGGGAATTCTCATGTCGCTAGCTAACCCCGGGTTGGGGGGGATTGGATTTGCAAGCATATATATTCCACTAGGCTTTGGAAATGAAACCTTATTGTTTCTAGGCTGGGGGGGGGGGGGTTGTTTTTCTCGTGAGCTTCCGTCTTAAGACGGGCGCTGCATAGATTCGGGTTTCTTCTTCCCCCTACGTGGGTGACAGAAGTTGTGAGGTAGGGGAAATGTTTGTGAGTTTTAAAAAAAGATTTTTAAAAAAATAAAATAAAATGAACAATGGGTGTGGCAAACGCATAATGTATGGGATGGAGGTGGGTGTGGTTGTGTCTATCCAAGGGAGAGTATTTTGGGGTATTTTGGGGTGTGGAATTGGGAAAAAAAAAACATACGTATATAAAAGAAACGCTGGGGGGTTTGGTTAGGGAGCTTGAATAACCATATCGATGCCGTCTTCGCCACGCACGACCTTGCCCTATTAGGGTGGTTAGAATGCTAACGGGGAGGGGGGTGTATAAGGGGGGGAAACCCACAAACAGTCCCATCAACTCTCGCATGCCCAGCTTCTGTAGCCGCCCCAAACCCTCCCCCATCGCCGCAGCAGCAACTTTCAACTTCCCCTCCTGCAGCGTCCTAATCCTCTGCTCGACGGTGTCCTTGACGATATACCTCTGCACAAAAACTTCCTTCGTCTGGCCTAGGCGATGCACCCTGTCAAAGGCCTGAAGCTCCACCGCGGCATTCCACCACATGTCGATCGAGAGCACGAGATTGGCTTCGGTAAGATTGAGCCCGACGCCGCCAGCGCGCAGGGATGTTAGCATGATGGTGCAGTCCGGGTCGTGTTTAAAGCGCTTTAGCGCGTCTTCGCGGGCTTTGAGGGTCGTGTCGCCGATGTAGCGGACGGTTTCGTGGCCTTCGGCGTCGCAGAGGAGTTCGACGAGGTCGAGCATTTTGACCTGGTGGGTAAGGCGTTAGTTGGTGCTAGGAGCGGCAGGGGGGCTATGAGACTTACGAATTGGGAAAAGATGATTATCTTATCGTTCGGGCGGGTTTCTCTCCATATGTTAAGCTGTTCCTTTAAAGCCTTCATTTTGGCGCTGGGCATCAAGGTTTTCACTTGGTCAAGCCAGTGTTTGTTATCCAACGATTTCGTTGAAGCATCAACTTCATCTTCAGTTTGCTTTGGTAGGTACGCTCTGAGTTCTTTATCGGTAATCCCCCGCTTGCATAAAGGGCACTGGGCACCATCCCCTTCGTCTCCATTATCCATAGCTGCTCGTTGGATTACAGTCGTGATGCAGCCTAGCCATTACCGGACTCTATCAGCATTAAATGGGGTAGAAAAGAGCGCTTAAGAACTCACCTTGGCAAAATACATGGCGGCAATTGGTCATCACAGGGTCTTCGGGAATATCTAAGCATATGGAACACTGATAGTTATCCCCGGCCGCCTCTAACTGTGCAGTCTGGAGAATCTGACGCAGTCCGCTGTTGGCTCCCGCGGCAGGTTTGCGCTGGCTAATAAGCCCCATTATGTTTTCTGGCAAATCTTCATCGTCACTAGCTGCTACTACATTCGGACTCACTATAGACTCCTGTTCTAATGCGGCCTTGAGTTCGTCGATAGAGAAATCCTTCTTGATAGCATCCACTGGCAGGCAGTCAGTAGGATCTTATTGCTTAGGATCGGTCGGTTCGCACTTACTAATAAGGTATGGGTGGTTGCAAACCTGTCTTAAACGCATCAGTAGAACAAGTGCATGGAAGAAAAAATAGCCCTCCCCGTTGGAACACTGGAAAGCAGGTTAGCCAGTACCCTCTTAGCAACGTGTGGGGGGCTTAGAAGCTTAGTGGTACCCTTCTGAGGTCGTTGACTTTCTCGATGCTCCTAGCCTCCACTACCCTATAGAGCTGCCGCTCCTCTGGACTGAACTCCACCTCTGTGACCGAAACTATTTTGGGAGTAAGGTCTAGCAATTTCCTTCCACAGAGCATGTCCTCTTTTGCCCGACGCATCATAAGCGGCGCCAATTCCACTTGCATTGCCTTTGTGGCACGGGCTGCACCATTGAATTTCGATATACCAAAGACGCTTTTAAAAGTCGGAAGGTCACTAAATCGATTGCCCAGGAAGCGGAATAAGGGATACACGTCGAAGAGACTGTTTTGAATCGGCGTCCCGGAGATGGCCCACTTATGAACGGCTCTGAGGCTTGTACATGCCGCTAGGATTTTGCAACTGGTAAACAAGAGCTCATCATATAAGGCAACAAGTAAACATTGACTGACCAGAGGTTCTTGCTCTATAGTTCTTAATTGAGTGGCATTCATCAAGAATTACGCGCCAGAATTTGATACGATGAAACTCTTTGCGCGTCTCCCACATCTCATCCCACCACTCCTGAACCTCCTCCTTCGACATGTTCCGGCCAGGCCGCTTGGTCTTTGGGTGCGATCTCATGATCGTATGATATGATGTGATGACGACATCCTGGGCTCTGAGATGCTGAAGACTCTTTATTTTGTTACTTCCGTGATGAATGAATATTTCAAACGTCCCTTCTACTGTGTGCTGCTCAATCTCCTGCTTCCATTGATGAAGGAGCGCAGTTGGAGCAATGATGAGGGTTACGTGAGGATCTTTCGCCCCGGAATCAGGAGGTGGCTTGTTGAGAGCCATGGTGGCTATTGCTTGCATCGTCTACACCATGTTAACGAGGATCGTAGAACCAGGCAACAAAGAACGATCTTCCGGGTTCGGCTTACCTTTCCAAGCCCCATCATATCCGCCACTAACCCTCCATGTATGCCCTTCTCTGCAAGTTCTTTATCATTGACCATCCAATCGACGCCCAAGATTTGGTGGTCTAGCAATGGTGTTGTCATTCCGGGAACCGTCCAGAAAGTCCTGAGTTCTTCTACCCTTCGGTATCTGCGGGGCCGCCCATCTGGACCCTCGGCGATGAATACGAGGTCCTCCAATTCAGGCCTAACTTCCTGTCTATCCGGATTCGGGTCGTCAACGACCTCTTCACGGCGAACCACGAGCTTTTTCTTCCGTTTGCAGCCTAGACGTCGAGCCGCTTCGATGATACGATCCTTTTCCTCCTGAATAGGATCAACCTCCTCACCCTCATCCTCTTGATAACCGGGCCGTGCTATTTCTGGCGTCCCGACCTTTGCTGACGCCTCGCCAACGACCGCTCTCTCAGCTTTGACGGTTTTTTGATCTTCTCTATGAAGGTCTGTGGCCTTTACAAGCCGACGCCGGCGCTTGACGTGGCCCGGGCGGTTCTCCAGGTTGCTGAGGTAATGCATTATCTCCTCTTGGGTCAGCTGAACTCTGCCGGCTGCATCTAGTTCTAGGCGATTCAATGCACCATTTTCCGATAGACGACTGTAGATGATCTGGTCCATCCAGTTGGTCTCATCGCCGTTCATATCGGGCATAGCTCTACGCGAAATGAAGTTAGCTGCCTGGTTGATTTCATCTTCTTCAGCTAACTTCTCGCCGTCCTTATGACCGGGATTAGCTCTGACTCTTGGGTGCGGCGTAGCACTTCCCGGAGGTCTTGCGAAGTAACGGCCATGCGTTCGGTCAATTTCCCGTTCCCCACTTGATCCTTCGCTTGATTTATCTTCACCATTATTATCTGGCTTTACTTGAATTCCTCTGGGAGGTCCTACGTTAATCCCTTGCTGTGCACTGCCCGTGGGTGGCTCCCCCCTACTAACTGATCGAGACCTTCTCTTTTTCTCCGATCCCCACTCCAGGAAGTTTTTCCTATTGGTGGGGTGGGCCTCGATTTCTTCAATCTCCTCATCGTCTTCTAAGAGATCAACGACCTCAATGTCCGTATTCGTTCGAGACCTAAGACGAACGGTTTCCTTATTGCCCACTTCCTCATTTGCCAAGGCCGCATTTCCATAGGTGGCTGACTCCTTGCACTGCTCGGCCGAGCCTATGATCCTCTGTCTCTTATTGGGTACGTCAGTCTCACCGACTTCGAGCTGTTGGCTGCTCTCGCGGAACGGCAGGACAGTGTCAGGTGTCGCTGACAAGACTCGATTGCGACCACGCTTGAGCGTTGTCATCGCGCTGAAATCCAGAGGCGAGTCTGTAGAGTGAGGTGGATGTCAGACAAGCTCCAGAATGGGTGGGTGGCTTAGAGGTATGGCATCTGACTGGATGGAGATCTGCGCCGATGCAAAAGGGTTTAGCACCGGATGGTAAAGTCTTGGTGTATGTAGGAAGCTGGTGCGGAGGATGTGTAAGGCGTGAACTGAAGAGTAAGTGAGAGATGTGAAGTTACTGAAGTGCGGTGGATAGCGTATTGGGGGGCCAAGTGCGAGAGGAGATTGGGGGCGCACAGTACGCAGCGAATATCCGGGCGCTGAGGATGTCCAAACGTAGAAGGTAAATCTATAGCTTGTACTCCGTGGAGGATGTGGTGCTGGGACGCTTAGAAGAAGCAGAAAACGTCGATATGGTGAAGCCTTGTGTCGATCAACCAGGCTGCAACGCCCTGCAGCCGCCCCAGGACGGACAGCAGAATAGCCTCCGCAGGCCCAAAAAGAGCAATTTCCAGCCAATCAGTGCCAATCAGTGCCAATCAGTGCCGACTCTAGTTAAGAAAGCAAAAGCGATGCCTAGGGCCGTCCAAAAGCCACTGGGGAACACGCGGGACAATGAGATCGCGAAATCATCCGTTCGCTTGTGCGCAGTTGGATGTGGGGTTATGCATGAACGATCGATTACCCAAACCTGCCCGCACATCTTCCCCTGTCTGCATCCGGAGCCGCGACTTGTGTGCCTTAGCATGGGAGTAAACGCGGGGCTCTGCACTTGTCCCGACTCTTCCCCCCAGTCGCTCAAGTTTAATGCCACAACGAATCTGTATACTCTCTCGGCTTGCAGAGTCGAACTCACAGCAGACGGCGGTGTCGAGAGATCTGTTGTCATCGGTATTGAAGGCCTGGAGTTGGCGTTCGGGGTTCGTAAAGGCGTGCTGATGAGCCGTATCAAGGCAGTTGCGGTGGGGGGGCTGGTGATTTTGAGGGTGAGCCCCGCTTGCGTGTTGGGACTTGAGAGTGTGCGCGTTTGGTTAGAAAGCAAATATAGAGTGAAGGATCTGCCAACCAACCGTATCTCTGGCTCCTCCTGCGGTGGTTCTCTGGCACTCGGAACCGAGCGCGAATGGGGATCCCACTCTTCCGCCTCCTATGAATAAAGTCTGGTCCAAGAGTTCTACCCCCCCCGTAGGAACGGGCCCGCTTGGAGCAGGATGAGTTGCTTGTAACTAGAGAGCTACTTGGGAGTTTGGGGAGTAGCTTAGAGCTGGGAGGGGGTTAAGGCTGAGAGAATCTTGAGGCCGAGAAGGGCGGAGAGTAGAGATCAGGGTGGGAGGAGAGGCAAGGGGTTAGTTACTTTACCCAGACTCTACATTCCGTTGTTCCTAGGTATGGAATATATGAGGGTGGAGAGGGTGCATTCTACGCTTGAGCCGCTGGTCCAACCTCCTTCACATCCTATTTTCTGCCTGTTCTCACAGAGCAACATCTCGCGAAATAGAATGGCGGCTTTAAATCTCCGGGGCTGTCGGGTTTGCCTCCCTATTTGACCTATTTATATGCTCCCTCCTTCTACTCATCGCGATACCTCTCTTAATGCCACTCCCTAATCGACGCCAAGTGCTATTACATCTTGTTTACCATTCTTTGGGGGATCAAGAATTCTGCAACTAGCGTTTTGATTCAGCTTCGTTATAGGCAACTTCTTCTTTTCCTTTCAACATTTCCCTCAATCTTGTCCACTTGCTCTAGTAAGCACGTCTTACATTCATAGCTTAATCCCTTATTGTCTGCTCGACCAGGTGGTAAACCCACCAGCCGCATTGTCCAAGGCTGCGTCTCGTCAGCTTCCTCCTCACTTCTAAACTCGACTCGGTTCTCGCTTTACTTTTTCACCGCGTTCTATCCCCCTTAAGCCTATGATCTCTAGGTTATTCTCTTATTCCTTTTATATTACCTCACCTCAGCCTAACTTTAGAGCCCTAGGCAATAGCAACTATCACATTACGCTTTACGCTCATCAAGGTATGTCCAATTTATCGCCTTGGATCCTTGTCTCCCTCTCACCTCCACCTAACCTTCTACCCTATACTCATCTTACATCAGGTCAGAAGCGTTTAGAATCTAGATATTACTTTCCATTTCCCACAAGTTCGCAAGCTCAAAAGAGTTCCAATAGCTCTTATTTCAATCTCATTCCCTGCGAGTCCAGTTCCGTCCAAGCACCACAGTTTTTCCCACAATACCCAAGTTCCTCATTCTATTATTACCAAGCTCTTACATCACACATTTCTTCAAAACTGCTTCACCTCCCTGACCTAGCTATTCCACAGCACTCCCCACTGTATTCCATCAACGGTTTCCCCTATTCCTGGACTTAGCTAACATCCGTAGCTCAGAGGAACGGGGCCTCCAGCCTTGAGAGATCGTTCGACCTAATACCCTCCCTCCCCCATCGCCCGTATCTTAGCTTCACCGTATCGGAGTCGTCGCGAACCAAGCATATGGGGGTATTGGCCCCCAGCAGCCTATACAATCCGCTTGTGTCAACGGGTTTGTACTTCGCCCAGAGCCTCCCCAACTCAATCCCCTCTAACTCATTTAGCTCTCACCAAACGCTCAATTCCGAGTGTTCTCGCTAGATTGGATCTTGTCTATCAAATTGCCGGTATATAACTAGGCGTTATCATAGTTCGAACAACTGGTATCAATACGGCGACTCTAGGTGTCAAGGCAATGGATGTCAACGCAATGGAGAACCTGGTCAACAATCCTGGAGGAATACCTGAGAACGCAATTGCTCTAGGTGATCCAGCATTGCCCAAAGGTATCTTCAAAACGGAAGTAGGCGAGTATATACCACTGTAAGGAAACCCCACATTGTGAGTTTAGGTTGCGTCCCTAATGGCTTCTCTGAGAATAGTGATTCCAATAGCGAATGTGATTCCAACTCTACCGATGACCCCTCATATGAAATGAGTGAGGATGATCCTGAACCGTGAGTAACTCGATTGACTTTCTCTACCGCCTATGAGTCTAGCTTTCTAATCTATAACATTAACTAGTCCGGTTTCACCAATGGGGAAATTGAGAAAACGAAAGATTATAGAGGATGAGGCATCAGAGAGTGAGGTGTAAGTGCAATTGTGAAAAGTCGCAATATTACAAAAATAACAATTTGCGACGTTACAGCGACAAGCCCGTACGCAGGCTCACTTCAAAGGCTCCCAAGCTGCTGCCGAAGGCCTCTAAACTACAACTACGGAGAAGTATGCTTATAGGTACAGAAACTAAGCGCCGGAAAAGACAGAAAGTACAGCCGAGAAAAGCTACTAGAAGAGTCCCAAAGGACAAGAAAAATACCAGCATCGATATGGCCAACATCAGTAGCCTGGGCCGGTCCAATGCATTCCTAGATGCAAGAGCTAACACCGGATTAGCAGCACAACCAATATCTACAAAGACTAGAAAGGTAGATGTACTACGGGAGATGTTGGCATCTATTCCTGAGGAATATAGAGCGGTGTCTCGCATAGATTTAAGAGCGGTTGAAGCGGCATCCAAAGCATACGGACACGGTCTAGTAAGGCCGGACGGGGAAGGAGGGTGGAGGATGAGAGGTATGTGCAATATAGCCTCTTTTAATACTGATACCGGGTAGCTAATAGAGATAGGAATGCGCTCAAGTTTAAGCCATTTCCAGATCCTTGGGGCCACATTAATGGTGAATTCAATCACCGTTTTAGATACGACACTTCATGTGCATATGGCTTACTCGCTCTAATAGCGCGCAAGAGAGAGAGGAGACTCTAAGCCATACGGAGGACTAAACGCGGATGAAATGGGGTTTGGAAGTTTGTGACTCCACCAGCAGTACTCTAAGGATGCTAACTATGATCCAAAACAGAGACCGTCATGATGATTGGTAGGCATTCTGAACTTAGGAGAAGATGATTACTGACCTGAAATAGCTACTATGGTTGGCAATCCGCCACCACCGGACAGTCCGACCAAGACCACACTGATAGTTGCAACACCAAGCTTAGTGACTCAGGTATTCTGCAGGTAGATCAATTCTACATTTCTTGCTAACCGATGTGCAGTGGGAGTCTGAGATTAAAAAACATGGGGATGAGGATGTCTTTGACATCGTCGTCAGGTATCACTCGGGATCCCGTATCATGAACAGGAAACTCCTGAACTGTGCAGATGTCATGTGAGTAGCTGCCCTACCGATTTCCAATTATTGTCATATCCTATTTCTAAGTGTGGTGCTGTCTCAGAATCACAACATATTGGGAAGTTCTCAACTCATATCCCAAAAATGAGCCACCAGCGCATTTAGAGAGTGAGGAAGAGGTATGCAATCGTTGCCTCGTGAGTCTGGAATTCGTATCTAATATTCTCAGAAACGAGCTTGGTGGGAGAATGAGTTCAAAAAGAAAGGGATACTACATGATATGACGTTCTACCGAGTCATTCTTGATGAAGCTCATATGATTAAGAACCACACGTCTCGTACATCTATTGCCTGTAGGGCACTGATGGGAAAGCTTAGGTGGGCGATTAGTGGAACTGTAAGTTGAAATTGTCCATCCTCATTGCAAACTTGACTAACCTTTTGTTTTGAAAGCCTATTCTCAAGTAATTTTACCTCTAGCCTGCTCAGGATTAGGTTCATACGACTAATCAAATAGTTCAGCCATGTCCAAGAGCTCTACCCCTACTTTTCATTTTTAGAGGTTGAGGAGTCTTCATCCCTGAACGCTTTCAAGAGGAAGTACTGCTGCCAGAACAGGGCTACTGCAAATGAGAAGCTGCATACTATTCTCAAGAAATTCATGATTCGACGCACACATGGAGACCGCCTATTTGGCGCACCTCTGATAACGCTACCAAGCAACAGCAGATCTACGATCACTGTTGAATTTAATGAAGTGGAAAGGGCTATATATGACGCCTTCAAGAAGGGGTTCATTAAAACCATCAATGAGTAAGAAGCTTGTTTCTTACAACCTATCCCAAGTATTTCTGCTAATAGCTAGGCAGCTACGTGAGACAGGGGACATTAGAACGGATGTACCAAAATGTTCTGACCATGTCGCTACGGCTACGGCAGCTAACTGCACACATATTTCTGGTGCAGCACGACATTAGGACGCATATAAGCGCTAAATACCTTACAACTCTCGAAAGATCTCTCACAGCTGAGCCGCAATCAGACAACACACAAATCGAAATGCTGAAGCAGCTCCAGAAGCTCTTACTCGAAAAGGGAAATCCATATCAGAAATATTCCGACCCTTTACCTAGCAGCGAAGAGATTAACGATGGTACTGCAGACCTTGCAGAACAGTTTGCTTTGTGTCTCCGGAGGCTGAAGGCCAAGAAAAGATGGGAGGAGCTAAAGGATCGGAAGCTTTGCCAGGAGTGCCACGGGGTCCCTGAAAACGCCATGGTTACTGACTGCATGCATGTCTATTGCAAAGAATGCCTGATGTCACTTTCTGAGACCGCTGCACATAGTGGCCTGTCGCACACAGCGTGTCGAAAGTGTGGACTTTTGTTTGGTCAGTGCGGCAGTTGCGAGGGCTTGCCTGAGTTGGGCGGTGATATTTCAACAACAAATAGGCGGCGGCGGGGGAAAAGGGTTGAGCTTAGTACGACGGAGAGTTTGGAGTTTGTTGAGGTCAACGGAAAGATACTATGCTCAGCAAAAATTCAAGCTGCTAAAGCCCAAATCTTGGAGTGGAGGAATGATGCCCCTATGGATAAGATTATTATCTTTACACAATTCAGAATGATGTAAGTCCATATATTCCAGACAAAGGACCCAACCAGTGATTTCTCGATATGAGTTATATTGACAAAGGTTAACAGAATGGCCATTTTCGCTCGCATCTGTGTAAAAGAAGGCTGGGGATATTGTGAGGTAAGTCCCAAAATTCCCTAGTAGCAATTTAGCACTTACAAGCCTAGTATAATGGCGGAATGTCGCATCAGGAGCGCTCCAAGTCACTAGGAAACTTCCGTGACGACAGCCAGAAGACAATCCTCATCGCTTCGCTGAAATGCGGGGGTGTGGGACTAAATCTTACCATGGCGTCCAGGGTGATCTCTATAGATCTCTGGTGGAATAGTAGTGTTGAGGATCAAGGTAAGAAGGACAAAAACTGGCACCTGTTGTGGACCCCATGTAACCGGCTTCACCCACCCACAGCCTTTTGCCGGGTCTTCCGACTAGGACAAGAAAAAGAAACTCATGTCAGTCGCTTCGTCGTATCCAACACCATCGACCAGCGCCTGATGGAAATGCAAGCCACCAAAAAGGCACAGGTAGTTGAAGCACTGGGCGACGGCGGTGCGAATGGAAAGTAGGAAATTTCCCAAGCATCTTTTTTTTTTGTTACAACTCCCTTGCATTGCTGACTTGGACGTATGTATGTATGTATGTACAGGCTCACGCCCAGAGAACTGATATCTCTTTTTGGAAAACTAGTCAAAGGAGAGGACGGCACCGAGCTTATTGCGGAGGAAGACGAGGATACCGAGAGCGAGGATATCGGGGATGATATCGGGGATAATATCGGGGATCAGGCCGAGGACGTCAGACCCGCCCCTTCTGTTGTCAGCAACAGCAGTGTTGGAGGAGAAGATACCAAATTATCCCCCCCCCCATCCACCTGAAAGTGGCGGCAACCCCTAGAATTTGAAATTTTTGTTTTTGAAAATTTTTTTTCCCCATCTACATACCCCTCATACATGCGCACATACACACAACCTTTGGTAATCAATTAAAAAAAAAACCCAAAAAAAAAAGAATGTCATTTTTCTAGCTGTTCTTTTTTTTTCCTTTTTTCCCCCAATCCTGTTTTTTTTGCGACAGAGCGAATGGATAAAGAAAGAATAAACAAATAGTCTAGAGAATATTAAAAACCCCCCCGTTCTAACCTGCCCTAAGCTGCATCCAATATATATATATATATATATACAAGTCAAGTAGGCGCCCTACAAGAATATGGTCGACGCAATGGACACCATTCATTCTTATAGCGCGATTATTCATTCTTATATATATTCTTATTATTACTACAGTAGGAGCCCAGGATCGCGGCGGAGCTGCGTATTGTGGAGAGTATCGGGGCCGGTGGGTAGGGTGCTCAATGCTATCGTTCGTGTGGCTACATGCTACGGAAAAACGAGCCGCAGCGAGGTAGGTAAGCTACCCGCGCCAAGAACTCTAGCTAATCGCCCGGCTCAGACTCTGCCTCCACAGTATTCATCATCATATTATATTCTTATAACGCGCGGGGGGGTTCTTGTAGCGTGACAAAGACTGTGTGTGTATAATATCCTCCTGTCTTGGGATATAAAAAAAACCCCCCCCTAACTAACGAGACTAAAGGGAGAAAGAAAGAAAGAAAGAAAGAAAAAAGTCTAGTGTTTTTTTTTTTTTTGCTCCTAAGTTACTTTCCTCTTCTTTTCTTTCTTTTCTTTCACATCCATTTTATTGTTGTTGTTTATTATTACCATTATTATTATTATTATAATTTGTTAATTTTCTCTTGTTTATTTTCCGCACACACATTGCCCCATAGAGGGAGAGAGAGAGAATGCAAAAATCGTGGTTTTATTATTGAAAAAAAAGGAAAGAAAAAAAAAGGGTTTTTTTTTTCCACCGTAGTAGTAGTTAACTCCGTTTCAGGGAAGGGCCGTGAACCACCACCACACACACACACACACACATACCCCCACGCAATAAAGAAAGGAGAAAGAAAGAGAAAGGAGGTAAAAAAAAAAAAAAAAACCAAACATTTCATAATATATATTATAAAACAGGACCTCTCGTTTCGCAGAACCGAAGAAGGAGAAGAAGAAGAAGAAGAAGAAGAAGAAGTGCGGTGGTGGTTGGTTGGTGGGATTCGGTTGAATGTCCCGTTGTGTACTATGGGTACATGTACTTGTATACAAGACGCCACGATGCGGGCGGGAATGAAGGGGAGAGAGAGAGAGAGAGAGAGAGAGAGAAAGAAAAAAAAAAAAAAAAAAACCCGCGAGTTCCAGCGACGGGTTCGATGGGGGAAAAACGTGGCACTTGCATTAGTTTGGTTTGGTTTTTTGGGTTGGGTTGGCTTTTTTTGGGCATGGGGATTCGGTATTCTTCCGGGGCTTTCTTTTTCCCCTATTATTTTCTTTTTTAATCCCCATTTTACGAGGAAGTTTTTTTTTTTTTTTTTTTTTTGGTTTGTGTGAGAAACAACTTCTCCGTAGTTGAGATGCGCCCACAAGATCAATTCTATATTATTTTTTATACTTCTTCTCTTCCTCTCTCTCTCTCTCTCGCCGCTCGGCTGCTCTGCGACACGTTAGTTTTTTTTTTTTTTTTTGCGTGCTTTAAACCCCCCCAAGTGCAGGGCAAAGAGATTGGGGGGGGGGAAAGTTCGGAAGAACAGAAGAGGAATGTAAATGTAGAGTAAAAGTAAAAGTACGGGATTGTGATGGGGCTTGCAACTTGGTTCAGTTCATTCTCGCAGGCCTGATTGGCACACACTGCTGCACAGGCCGCGTGGGTGGATTTTGGCCGAGAGCAAATCAGAGCGCCTGGCGATTGTTCCGTCTGTTGCGACAATTCGTCCCGGGGGAGCGGTTACGCTAAGTCTGGGCTACAACTAAGTCTGGGACTTGCGCTAAGTCGAGACTGCACGGAGTGATTGATTCTGGGTGCGTGGATTCGCGAGAGGACGGCGGGAGTTGAATTTTGTCCCGGGAGATTGGATTTTAGTTCGCCTCTTTGACCCTGCACTACGACATGCACTATAGTACTAGTGCTCGTACACAGCACTCTGTATGCAGGGACGGCTGGAGCAAAGTCAGGTGTGCGAATTGGTCCCTGGTGCAAGTGCCTAGAGTTGGTAGTTTGGGTAGTTGGGCCGTGCTGGTGATGATGACTCGCGGTATCGATATCCATCTCCATGGGGGATGAAGGAGGTCTTCTCCCCGAGGCTCTCTCCAGGCGACCTACATCTTGGCTGCAGTCAGGTCATTAGTCAGTCTCGACGAGTCTCACCCCGAATTCCGGATCGCGATCCGCCCTCGCCTGCGCATTACTCGGCCGGCAAGGAAAGCGGGAGACGCACAGACGAAGGATTCCCATCCCCGCAGGAGTACTCTGTAGTGAACGGAGCACTGTGACTGCGGACAGGTTGCGCAGTCTTGGACTCTTCGGATGTGGGCATGGGCGGAATATCATAGGCGCGGACTTGGATTTACAAGACAGCAATTTGCTAGATCGGGGGATGGGGGGGTGGACAAGCAGGAAAAATAAATCATGCCGCGCCCGCACCGACGGGCTAGTCACTTTTGCTAGTTTCACCCACTTTTGCTAGTTCACCCCGTGTAGCGTTCGAGATCCGGCCTCTAACACCACATCCTCGCTGCACGTGTGCGGTTGGCAAGATTCCGCAAGCCCAATTGCGTGTGTGTGTGTGTGGAGAGGGATTCCTCTTCCGCCTTGGCTTTCTAGAGCTCCGGGGAGGAAAGGGGGGATATGGAGGGTGGTGGCAATGGCGCTGGGTGCGATGGAGCCTGCGAGGGCGAGCGTACGTACATGCAGTTTTGGGTCGGCAGTCCCGGGACTCGTGTGCTACGCTACATACGTAGTATGCTGGTGGTCTGCAAAGGGCTGGTGCTGTGTCGGCTCGTCCTACGTTTACAGGTATTTTTGGTGTTTGCCAGTCACTCCTTCCTGTTTCCACATATCTGGCGTCACACACGCGATTCCCAGCCTCATCAATCCCTTCACCGATCCTCCGATCCCCCCCCGATCCCCCGGGCCCCCACAGCACCTGCAAAGCCGCTGCGCCACTCCGGCCAACCAGAGCCTGCGACGCCGGGGCGTGGGGTGCGGCGTGACGCTGTCGCTCTGCTGCTGCTGCTGGAGCTGCTGGGGTGGTGCTGTTGGTGCGGGGTAGCTCGTGCTGGCGCTAGGGAGGGTTTAATCAACGTCCCGCCCTCTATTTGGCTTGGTCCATCTCCCAGCCCCGGCCCTCTGGGCATCAAGAAGACCGCCTTGCTCAAGCCAGTTAGTCGATGACTTAGTGTGTCTCCTCTCTTAACATCGCAGAGTGGGGTGCACAAGCCTGTCGCAGCATCTGGGCCACCCACGCTCGCACGCTCGCTCGCTTCCTATGTATTTCTTATTTTCCTCCCCACTTTGCCAGCAGACCGCGCTGCCTGAATATTCCTCGGGTCCGCTAGGCAAGGTAGTGCTGCGTAAGGCACGTAAGAGGGCTGCGAGACAGTCGTCGTTGCTTTTCCCCCGTCCCAGGGCAAGGGAAACACCACACCCAGGGCCACCCGGCGACCCGTCTGTCAACCTCCTCAGGTTTCGGTTCGTTTTTTTATTTATTCGCCATTCTCTCGGTCTGTGGCCGTCCAATCGGTCGGCCTCGTGGAAATCGAGGCGTTGAGTAGTATTTATGCTTTGGAGACAGGTAGTTAACCTCCTTAAACTCCCCCCCGGCGTCTGTCTCACCGATAAAGGGCTGATCCTCGCTGACGTCGCGACTTCAGCGACAAACACCACGGACGAAATAACCCCCGTCCCCAATTCTATACTAGAAATGCACGACCCGTATCTCGCGGGTGCGACCGGAGGAGGCAACTCGGCGTTCCACAATGTCCACAATGACTACCTCCATATCGTCGACCCGAACGAGCGCAGACGGCTGGCTCTCGCGGAGATCGACAAGGCGGACTTTGGCTGGAATCACGTTCGAGCTATCGTTGTCGCCGGCGCGGGGTTTTTCACGGATGCGTACGATGTGAGATTTTTTTTTATAATTTTTTTTACAAATTCAATGATCATAACGGAGCTTGTCTTGGGGTTGAGTGTTTGGAGCGAGGATATAGAATGAAATTGCATGTCCTAACGCCTTGAGTGCGATATTCAGATCTTTGCGATCAACGCAGTCACCATCCTCCTGGGTCTTGTATATTATTCTCAACCCCCATACCATGGCCATATGCCCGCAGGCTCACAGACCGCCCTCAAAGTCGCCACGCCGGTCGGAACCGTCTTTGGTCAAGTCGGCTTTGGGTACCTTGCGGACAGGTTTGGACGCAAGAAGATGTACGGTATCGAGCTTATTATCATTATCGTCGCAACGGTTTCGCAGTCACTCTTGAGTGAGTCCCGGGCGCTGAGCCTTGTTGGCGTTGTAATATTCTGGCGGTTTATCATGGGCGTTGGTATTGGTGGCGACTACCCTTTATCAGCCATCATCACTTCAGAGTTAGTGAAGTTTCCCCTTCCTCTCTCGACTACATCCCTCTAACAGTTGTCAGGTTTGCAACGACTAAATGGCGGGGCGCTATGATTGGCTCTGTATTTGCTATGCAAGGCTTCGGCCAATTTGCAGCTACTCTAGTCGCCCTTATCGTCACTCAAACCTTTAGAGGCTCTCTCGAACCTTCCCTAACCCCAGGAGAATGCAGTGGCGACTGCGCCCTCGCCGCTGACAAAATGTGGCGTATTATCACTGGCTTTGGCGCTCTACCTGGCTGCTTGGCCCTCTACTATCGAATCACTATCCCCGAAACCCCCCGATACACTTTCGACGTGGCGCGAGACATCCTCAAGGCTGAGCGCGACGTTACCGCGTATATGGACGGAAAGAGAGGTCAGTCTGGTTCCTCGGGTGAGCTATTGCGCGTGAATTCTATGTACCGCCAAGTGAACGACTTGCGGGTCCCACGGCCGTCGTTTACAGATTTCCGGCAGCACTTTGGGGAGTGGAGGAATGGGAAACTGCTGCTAGGGACGTCGCTATCGTGGTTTTTCTTGGACATAGGATTCTATGGCCTCGGTCTCAACAACGGTGCCATACTTCAGACTCTCGGATTTGCCGGGAAGGAGAACGTGTTTCGCATGCTCCATAATTCCCAAGTGGGCACAATTGTCATTTTTTGTGCTGGTTCAATCCCCGGATATTGGCTCACAGTCATACTGGTTGATGCCATGGGGAGAAGGAACCTGCAGCTGCTAGGGTTTGTGATGCTGACCACGCTCTTCCTCATCATTGGGTTTGCTTTCAACAATCTCAGTCGGGGAGCATTTCTTACACTATACATCATGTCGCAGTTTTTTTTCAACTTTGGTGAGCTTAACCCCCCCCTTGAGTTAGCTGTCTAAAAATAGAGCGCACGGACTAACAGACCCAGGGCCCAATGCAACGACGTTCATCATACCCGGCGAGCTCTTCCCAACTCGGTACCGCGCCACCGCCCACGGTATCTCCGCTGCCGCCGGCAAACTCGGCGCCATCACGGCCCTAGCCTTTGACCCGCTCCGCAGCCGCGGCGCCACCAACAACTGCAACAACACAACCGCCTGCTCTCCATGGCTCAATAATATCATGAAGATTTTTGCGCTCTTTATGTTCTGCGGCCTCATCTCCACTTTCTTACTCCCTGAGACGACGCGGAGGTCTCTAGAGGAGATTACGGTTGAACATAGCAGCATAACGAGATCCACCTCAAGTCTAAAGACGTCGACGCATCACTCGCATCATCGGGGGAGCTCGTCAACAACGGAAGCGCCGCAGCGGAGAAGATTTTGGGACTGGCGGCCAGCCGGGAATCGATCTTTTAGGATGGGGTTGTTTTCGAGGGGGGAACCTGTGTGATATCTCTTTACTCTCTCGAATGGAGGATGGCAAGGTGGGCGGAGTTTGATATGTTACTGTTATACTTTATACTTATCCCCCTTCGTATCTCATTTCAATCCATGAGAAGCGGGCGGGGGCGGTTCACACCGACGGAGGCATCACTGATATTCATAAACCGGCGTTAGGTTCTGTATGCTGTTTCTGTCTTGTTAGCGACCATCCATTATACACGCATGTACGACTACTCTCCCTCCATCAGTAGTAGCAACGGCGCTTTTTACATGTCTTTTACCCCCTTCCTGTCTATATAACTTTATTTACCTTTTGGCTATTTTTTTTTTTTATTTCTATTGGGAAAGAAAAATATGATATATAAATAAAAAAGAAAGGGACTAGCGACTCTAGCGAGAACCCCCTTGGATATATTATACGGATAGGTTGGGTTTTATCTATGGTTTTATTACCCTTGAAAGAGAGGTTTGCAGATTGTGGGTAAAAAAAATAAATAAATAAAGTGTGGATACATGAATATACATATATGACAATAATTCCTCACGGCCTAACCCTAACCCTTCATAAGGTGTGACTGTGTGTGGGGGGATTTAATTAATTTTATTTTCTCCGAACAATTAAAACACAACAGCCCCGGGGCTGCCTGGAGATATAAGTTGGATGGGTAAATGGGTGGATAGGTGAGTATATAAATGGGGGGGGGGGGGCGCTTGCTTGGCGCGCGGGTTTGTCAGCAACGTGCGAATTGACACCTTTCGGTAGAAGTCAAGTTCCCAACCTCAGGACCTGATATCTGCTATCGAACGATCATGTCAACGCCAACGCATATTACGTCTGCTGCGCAGCTGAGAAGTATTCTCTCCACACATGCGGTAGTTGTTGCGGACTGTACGTCTACAATGTGGTGTCCACCCGGGGTCTGGATGCGGCGTGCTAACGGGAAGATAAAGTCTACGCGGATTGGTGCGGGCCGTGCAAGGCGATTGCGCCGGTATATGAGCAGATGTCAAAGAGCCTTTCGAAGCCGGGCAGGGTTGCCTTTGTGAAGGTGAATACGGACGATCAGCAGGATGTAGCGAGGAAATATGAGATTACTGCGTATGTGCTTCTTCTCCCGCGCTTTTCGTTGGGTATGGCTCTAGGGGGGCTTGTTTCTGACGTGGTCGCGAGTGCTCTTACTTAGTATGCCTACGTTCCTCGTCTTCAAAGAAACCCGTGAGGTTAAGCGCATTCGTGGTGCCGATGCACGGGGTCTTAGAGAGGCTGTTGATAGTGCGATAGCGGGGGCTGGCGCTGCGGGTTCCGGCGCTTCGTTTGGCTCCAAGGGCCATACGCTAGGCCCTGCGCCTTCAGCGCCGAAATTTGTGTCTGGTGGACGTGTTGTTGGTGAAGTGCCGCTGACGGCCCAACTCAATGGGTTTGTAAATACAGCTATGCGCTTTGTAGGGCTTTACCTTGTTAGCTTGTTCTCCGTGAGTGTTGTTTCTTCGGCTTTCCTTGTGCCTTTTTTATTCACCTACCTTTGCGGATTCCGGTTGGGATTAGGGTTTGGGGGGGGGAGGGTTAGCTGACTTACATCTTACAGTTCGACGCCTATGCCGCTGCAGAGGCTTCCTCGTACAATGTCAACAACAGGAACGATCAACCTGCCCGCCCAACCGCAAGGCGCTAGGGCCCCCACGTTTCTTAGCGGACTGGGGTCTGTTGGTGGAAAATGGTGTAGTTTTACTGAATTCTTGGCGAAGGGACGGGGATTTGTGTTTTTACATGTAATCTACTTGAACTCAATGGAATTAACGACTCAATTCCTCTGGGATCTTTACTTTTTTTTCCCCTTGTGCTTTCCCCGTTGTTATTATGGATTTGGGGATGTTTTTTTGATAATGTAAGTGGTTCGTGACTAGAGCGGATTTTTTTTTTTTGTCAAGGGATGGATGAATGGCTGGCAATTTGAACTAACTAACTAACAAGCAGGCAAATCCTATCATTTCTGCATCTCTCTCTCTCCAAAAAAAAAAAAAAAAACAAATTTCGCAATAGGTGTTCCGACTATTCCAGCAAATAAAATGTCCGCCGTGCCAGAGCACAAAAAAAAAAAAAAAAAAAAAAAATCTTCTCTG
>JAJDFF020000269.1:0-45569 GCA_021527025.2 Geoglossum cookeanum | reverse complement strand
ACATCGTATCCACCTGTAGCCTACCCAGCGGGTCGTCAGCGACCCTCAGTAGAACTCGGCACTCCGACCAAGCTTACACACGTCTACGTCGACCCGCCGTCGTGCCATCAGCGACCAGGCCAGCCAGACAGCGTCACACTGCCATAACCACCCTAGGGGTCCCTGCAGGAGGCGACCTTTACAAAACCTAATCAAAGGTAAAACACAAAGATATGTATATATAGAAAAAGATACTATTTAGCATAGCTGGAACTATAGCAGAAAAAAGGATATAATATATATATTGTAAAAATAGTATTGTAGATACATAATAATGAGAAGAGAGTAACTATATCATGATTTATTTATAATTCAACTTTTATATAAGTAATAACTAATAGTTGTTATTATGAGCTAATTAAAAAATAATATACAAAACGATTATACAATCTAGCTTGTTAAGCGATGAAAGAATAAGAGATATATACTACAAATACTATTGCCAGACATATGCTAGTTAAGAGTCTATTATCTTTGTACTATTTAAGAAGGATATTGATTGCATGATTGCATAAATTACAATGATGAGCGGAACTCTAACCTACATGAGTTTGCAGAATATATATTAATATTCAGATCATATTGACTTAGAGCGAGAGAATAACAATGGGATCAGCCTCTCAATAAGTAGACAAAAATATTCTCAATTTCCTTGCTTTGAGAAACTAGGTAATCAAGCTTACCACCAAAAAGATATAGCATACATCTATGTTAAGAAATTGATGCAAAATTTGCAAAAGCTGCTTGAAAAGACAAAGGAAAAAGGAAGAAATGAATTTGAGAGTCAGGTATAGTGAGTGGAGTTGTGGTAGTCCTCACTAAGAAGCATCTTTGGGGGGTCCGGCAACTACACGGTGGAATACTTTATCGGGATAGCATTTTGTGGTGTCGCAATAGTTGCCGCCACGTGATGGCTTGTTGTATTGTGGATTGTGGACACAGGTGATAGATCCAAACTCGGATGAGGAGACCACTCCATCTCGATATGGAAGAGCGGTAACAGGTCTCCGACATCGCTCCTCTGCTTTCGCTCTCTCCCACCACTCTTGAATACGTCTCCGCATCTAAGCAACGCTGCATCGCGAATACGTCTGGGAATAGCTAATCCATCTGTCTAGAAATATCTGGCGAAAACGCAGGTTGAGATATCAAAGGAGGGAAAACCTTCAAATCCCGCCGGTATTACAACGATATCTCACTCTCACCGATTGAGGATGATCGTCCTACCTATTCCCTCCGAAGATATATTGTACCTTCCCAACGGTATGCAGCTCTCAATCGACCACGCTCACTCCCATTTAAACCCATACGCTTCAAATGTATCTCTAACCGCCTCCTCCACCCCGACTGCCTGAACTCCAACAAGTTCGTTCTCTACCATCCCAGCAAACCCGACCCTCTCCCCCTCCTCCCCAAACTGCGCATCGATAGTCAAACCCCTCATTGCCCGTCCCGACTCCCCCCGTTCCAATAACGTCATCGCCTCTTCTTTAATCTGCACAACATCTATATACTCTCTCTCGAATGACCCTCCACCACCTATCTCGGCCTCGAGTGCGGCAAGGAGAGTGTTTTGAGTTAAGTTGTTGACGCCGAGAATAAAGATGGGACGGTTAAGAACCGCATCGGGCGACTTTAACATGTTTACCATCGCCCTACAGATAGTAGGGAGTGGTGTCCACTCAAGTTTTTTGTTCCCGGAGCCGTAGATGGTCGCTTTTCGATTCTGGAGGTTGAAGCCGGCGGGGCCCGTCTCGCGCCCTGTTCCTTGCCGACCCATAAGCCCTGTTCCTCCCGGATTCCCAATCCCAACATTAGCTGGGAGCCCACTCCAGTATAGCAAGAAAGGCACAGTTTTCTATGGTCATCGTTCCTCCGATGGAAGAGGCGGTGGCAGAGAGAAATGTAGAATGAAAATGCCCATCATCCCTCTCGCTGCGTAGCCCTGGATACCTGACACTGCTAAAGACAAATAACTAGAAACTAGACTAGGAAGAACTAACACATGTCAAAAAACGGTCCCCCATTGATCGCCATCCAATTAATCTTCCCTTCCTTCGCCAACACCTCTAGGTACTGTCGACTCTTCACCTTATCTCCCACCACCTTCGTCGGCATCGCCGCAAAAAGCGCCGACAGTATGTCCGCTACAAACTCGCTCGCGAAATACACCTTGACACCTGCTTCGACAGCGGCATCTATGACGAGCTTCTGCACTTCGAATTTCGTCGCGCTCGGGGAGACGAGGGAGAGAAGGGCGTCGGTACCGGGAAGGGACTGGACTACGGAGTCGGGAGAGCCGAAATCGACGATCTTTGTGGAGATGGAACTGGAGGGGGGGGTGTAGGTTGACTCCGGGCGGACGAGGACCGTGATTTTGAAATTAGAGTCGTTTAATAGTAGGGGGATTAGGACGCGGCCGACGTTGCTGCGTGCCTGTGCAGGAAGAATAGACTGGGGTCAGGTTTTGGTCGGGCCTGTCTCTGGGTGGGTGATAACCAGGGATGCGGGATTCATTCGAAGGATGAGGGGGAACGATGACGAAGGAAAGTGGAGATAGAATGAAAAGGGATCAGAAGGCTGTCGAAATAGGGATGTAGACCGACGAGCGAAACTAGCGGGTGATATCGAGGGGTGGAGGGGAGAGATGAGGGGGAAGGAGGGTTGAACAAACTCCGATGATAGCGATGTTCTTGAGCTCCATATCTCCCCTTGCGTCGGGCGTAGAGAGGTTTTGTTGTTTGTGTTGAATCTCGAGTAGAATAAATAGATTGCTTGTAGGTTACATGAATGTGCGGCGAGGACTTGAAGGGTCTCGCAAGCCTCATGCACGCCAAGGAGCCGAGTTAAGGGCAAGCCCTCCACCGTCGCCACAACTCCAACAATTTGTGTTTGGACGATGGCTTGACAGTAACAAAGTCACTCAGCGGCAGACCCAATAGTAATGCTAACACAAATGATGCATGGGACAACGAATCGATGGGAGGAGATGCTCTCGAAGACCGAAGCTGAGAAGTCCTATCTATCCACCAACAGAGAAGGAAACCCCTCCTCGGTCTAAGTAAGCTAACCAGGTATGTACCTTCGTACCTAGAGCGATGGCAAACACTGACACGTTTTAAGTTGGTGACTCACCTCAGGGGCTCCCATAAGTGTTTAGGTGTTTTTTACTCGCAAAGCAAATTATTCGAACTCCCCTCCAGGTTGTCTAGTGGCAGTCGACCTTGTTCGTCACATGCAGTCGTCGAACCCATGCGCCTACAAAGTTGAAGAACTTCAGAGGTCTATCTACCACAGGCTATTAGAAATACAATGTTTCGCATAAACTGGATCTCACCTCAATGCGTCATTCAAATAGTTTCTACCTTTCGTCCTGTCCCGTCAACACTACCTGTTCTGGTGTCGGTGGAGACGAGTATGAGGCCTATTCTAGCTCCGATATTGATAGGTCTGCTTGGGAGCAGCGGAGCTACAGGAGTAACAGAGACGTTCCTCCAAAAAGGGATTGAAGTGTTGTACCCAGTACCCCCCCGAAGACAGTAATTGTTGTGATATGCCTCACCGCCGCGGAGGCAATAGATATTGTGTTGCCGTGATAGCGGCAACGCCACGAACACGGCATTGGAATCGGCGTCGCACAGGTGCGACGCGGGAACGATAGCTGAGACCGGTATAGGTCTCAGAATTGAGATAGGGAGGTTGGAGGCCTTCTAGGCAATGACGGCATTGCAAGGAGGACGTCCATAACTAGAGGCGGGGCCTCGTAGTTAGGTAAGTAGTCAAGTCAATAGATAAGTTTCGCTGGCGATAGGTTTTGAGCCCTAACTATTGTTTACATTGTGACTACGCTGTGGCCACCGTTACTACTACAATTAACCCGAACGACCCAACCAAGTCGCTGTGCCAACAGTAATGTTGAGGACTTGTACTACAAACTTTCTGGCAGGAGCGTCAGACTGGTGAGGACTCTTATCCGTTGGATCGCTTCGTTAAATTTATCCCATCGGACTTTGGTTCCACTGATAGCAAGCCACGCACACGCGCCCCGCGTGCTACCAATAAGGAGCAAGCGGTGGTCTAAGTGCTAATGTGGAGAGACCAGCCAGTGGAGCACCAAGTAAACCACCGTTTGTCAACTACTGCCAGCGCTGCGCCCCTCTGAACCACGCCTGATCGCACTCTGACTATAAATCTCCCTAGGGGCCCCATCCGACTGCAAAACTATCGTCGATCACCCCACGGGGAGATGAAATCAGCCATCATGTACACTCCAGATCCAGAGTTGCTTCAGGAGGGCCTGGCTCGTCGCTATATTGACTTGTACGGGAATGGCGATATTCCTGAAATTTCCGATCCTTCGTTCAGCGCTTCTTCCGGGTGAGACGGCCGTCATTACAAGGCCCTTCATGCGGTTCCGATAGAAGGCGTTCCTTGGGAGAGCCTCGTACCTGCTAAATACTGGCTAGGTGCTAAGGGCAATAGTGAGTCTCTCCAAGGCGGGTAATAATATCGTAAGCTCCTCTTAATCAACTGCTCTAGGATTCGAGAAGTTGTTCACTGACATTAGGAAACCAACACTTGATACACTCAAGTCCTGGAACAAGTTTAAAAGAGACTTCACATACAATATCTTCGAGCCTGAGTTCAATGATCTTGCCCGTACCCTTGTTACAAACTTTAAGGTCGAAGTCCCATTCGCGAGAGTTGATGAGGGCGAAGGTGGCGAAGAAAGTGATTTGTCGACCTCAAGCAATGAGGGAACACAACAGGATTCATCCCAACGGCTGCTGGTTTCCCTTCTCGATGTGATACTTGACCATGGAAATCTCGGCACTGTTGTTGAGAGGTAGATGCTCTCAGCGTAAGTGAAGGTTCCTCGTCAAACTTCGGTTTGACCCAACCACCTGCTGATGCTAGGAAAGAATTCCATATTGCGAGGAATTTAAGATCCCCATTACCACCTAGGATAAATCCCGCACTGTAATAAACGACGGAGGCATTTACTTGGCGACGAATGCCGACTACACGGGCTCCGACCGCTATGCCGCTGACCTACCTATCATAAGTTTTGAGGTTTGTGCTGCGGTGAACTCACTATTCCCGAACTCAGCCACATCCCTAACCCCAGCAGGCAAAACCCCGTCATGCGGGTGGCAAAAAGACACCCTCAGGAGAACCAGAACCTTTCAATGAGAAGACATCAGCCCAAGAACTAGCTCAGCTCCTCTATGCAGCCGCTAAGCATCAAGTCAAAAACAAGCTTGACTACCAAACTAGCATGTTGTTCTCACAGCACGGGAAACGGTTCAGGGTTGTTATGGTTGACTTTTCTTCTGAGTACCTCCGTGCGGTTACAACTTCCTGTAATCTTCCGCGAAACGAGCCCCCCATGTCAGGCGGTCTAGGGAGTTTAATATGCAGGAGCAGGATGGTCGGGTTGCGGCATTGAATCTTGTCATCGCCCTACTCCTATTTCTTCATAGTGGTGATATGATGGTCGGAGGTATTTAGGGTTTTCTGCTTAGTGGAGGCCGGGAGCAGGACCGCGAGGAAGATCGCATGGAAGAATAGAGTACTTGAATGAGTCACCTCTCTTACCCAAGATTAGTTTCCCCAGCACCCACCAGTGCCAGGGCTGTCAAGCGTAGTAACTAGCACCCGAGTACTGTCCTTAGAGCAGTGCAGAAAACTGGTTCAAATCCCATGAGTTCGTGTCCCATTGGTAGTGACTTGTCAAAATGGAGCAAAGTTCCCCCAAAGATGCAGAGTACTGTGGAGGCAGAATATGAGCCCGGGCGACTATCTAGAATTCTTGGCGCGTGTAGCTTACCTCGTTTTTCCGTAGTATAGACACGCACGAACGAGAGCATTGAGCATACTACTCGCCGGCACCGATATCCTCCACAGTACTGACCTGCGAGTTTATGGCGTAGTCCGGATTTGATTAGACAAGCAGTGAACTGATATCGCCATCAACTCTGGCACCTCGAAAATCAGGTTATTGGCGCAGAACACGTTTGGGCGTTAGCTAGCACCTCTTGTAGTTCACGTGCCAGGCGAGACATACATGTAGGGTGTCACGTCTCCATCGTCCAACTTCATCGTCCAACTTCATCCTCCCGGATGCATCACCAGCAGCTAAACCGAGATGAACAACTTCGACTCGGAAACTTTTCTTGCTTTGATGCCGCCATTGCCTGATACAGACAGTCTGTTTTCTGAGCTGTCCCCCTTGTCGGGCTTCCTTCCGGGCGATGGCGACGAAGGTTTGTCGGTCGAGATCATCAAACCTCTCAACTCCCTAATGATCCTTTTCCCTAGACTTCGAGGCCCTGGCGGGTGACCTAGTAGTCCCAACTTTTAGTAATCTCAGCAGGAGATCCTATCCAGTTGAGAACCGATTCAGGGTCGTGTTTGGAACACTGTTCTTAATAATTTGTTTACATGATGGGCGGACCACAAACACAGACTGCGGCGCGCTTACAGAACAGCTCGCCTGTGCGCTGCTCTCAGAATTAGTAGGTGATGATAATGTCTTTGATGTTACGCCGTACGTGTCCCTGTTCCTCGCTCTACTCTGTCCATTACAATTCCCCATTCGATTAATCCATCATATAGGTCTTCTAAGGCAATGCGCCTTCATGGAGCCGCTGGGCGGAGATACCACTTAGAAATGCCAAGGGCCGTTTGCTGTGGTCGACTACCAGTCTTAGCGCTAGATGTAAGTTGCATCCTCTGGAGTTGTAGAAACGCTTCGCCGACCACTGTCAGTATACTCATGCGGACTACGTGCTCGAGGAACGTAAACCGAATCGAATATATGTTACTTTACCGAAGTGTAGAATTCGGAACGACAGTGACGGCGCTACGGCAATGGGGAATGAACCTCTGCTATCACCGGTAACTTCTACCGCCAGAGACCCAATAATGCTAGACATTCTGATAGCTAACGGAAGTCCACAGCGGCCCAGGCTTCGCTATGCAACCTGGATTCAACTCTTTGCGCTTGCAATGAAAGCGAGATTAGCTGATAAAACCAGAGATGCATATGAGTCGTTTACTGCAAGGTTCGACGGCTATAATCTGACCATCTATGCCGCGAGTTTCTCTAAGGGTTTCCTCGAGACACTACCCACTGCGGTTCCGTCGGATTCGGCCCCACGATTGTATAGGTCTGAGACGATTGACCTGCGATCCCAAGAGGATCGGCGAGAAGCGGTCCGCGCTTTCCTCGGCGTCATGCGATATATCAGGTCAACTAAGAAGAGTGAGCATCAGGTCAGTGAAAGCGCTTGATTCATTCTGTATCATAACCCTCCGGTGCGCAACCCTACCTGCTCTCTACCCAAACACTCCGCCGAGTAGCGATTGGTGTCCCCAGGGCCACATCTTGGAGGGTTCTCGCTTTTCCAAGTCGCCTAGAGCTATTTTGTGGGTTGGCTCTCTGGATACAATGTAACCCTTAGGCTTTAGCTGCTCATATATAGAATTTGGCGGGGTTCTGGGATGCGTCAGGTTCTACTATTTTTCCAGTCCGACCCCCGCAGGCTGATTTGGAGACAAAGGAGTCTCCACACTAGAGCAAACGCCCTAGAGTGGGGAGGCTCAGGAAGAGTGACAAAAGGGACATCGGGCCCCACCGCGGAAGAGGATCGGGAGAGTAGATAAACCAGCGGTCACTGTGAGCTCTAAAATGGATTTCGGCCGGCCTTGTCCCGGAGGCCTCCTTTCCTCAGTCTCTTCCACCAAAGTGTGCAACGACTCACTCCGTGGAGACCTAGCGGACATCACCTCATCAGCCCATGACTAAAGGACAGCGGGCATATCGCTGCTGCAGCGCATGCTGCTCTCTTTGGGCTAGATTGGGAATAGATTCTACACTTCAGCGCAGCCTAACAAATTTGACCCGGGGACGTCGACCACAACAACGCAGCCTATGTAGTAATTATTCTGTACATGAACACTACAACCTATAGCTTAGGTTTATTACCAATAACACCTCCAGAATTAAAGCTTCTCCTTACCCAACGATTTGCTCTGCGCCTTACCGCACTTCCTATTATCTCCGTGTCGTAAATAAAACGATGGAGCCCAGAACCAAAATATGCTACTACAGCTAGTAGTCTGCAATAAATACATGTTCTCGGCGGCTACTCCCAGGCCGCAACATGGCACCTGGGCGAAGGGGAGGGAAACATGCTATAGCAGGGGATCACAATGCACATGGTAGAACTAACTCACCCACATGTACAGAGCAGATACAACTGCCACTCCTCTTCCCGTCCTGATAGGCCAGGTGGAGGGGCAGGCACCTCACTAAGTTCAGAACCGTCCCCCTTCAGAGTCCCACCCTATCCCCGATTCGCCTTTCTAAAACCTGTCCAGCTCAACCTTGTACCTTTCCTCCTCTCCTCAACTCCCGCCCTAAACTTCCGCCACTCCCTTTCCCTCTCGTCCCAGTCCGCCATCTGGCTCAGCATAAACTCCCACGACTTGCTCTCCTCCCGCAGGGCTTTCTCGTCCTGCTCACGACGGGCCTCCACACTGGGAGCGGAAGAGTCAGACGGCGAGGCAGGGGCGGCGCTGTGGAGTTGGGGCTGGGGAACTGGAATGTGGGAGGGTTGGGGTCGAGCGGCTCGACGATTCGCAACACTGAGGTAGGCGCGGCTTTGGTGGCCCTGGATCGAAGACCAGGAGACGTTACTCGCATTTCCGATGCAAGGGCCCAAGCCCATGTTCCTGCCCCCACGACATGTCCGACCTTGACTGTGGCCGCGGCTCTCGCCCCGCTCGGCTGCAACACGCTGCGAGTGGTAAGACGGGGCGTTGGAGACATACGACGGCGCGGCCGAGCGAATCGACGTTGTTTCTGGATCCCGCGAGTAGGCTGGAAGAGACGCTTCAACGTCGGGCATCGTCTTTTCCCTTGGCCGCTGGAGGCTGTTGTGTGTTGTCGTTGCGGCGCGGGGGAGGGAGGAATGAATGGCTCAAGTGCGGGGTTTCGTGTCGGTGGTTGGACGACTATTGCAGCTATTTGACTCGTGAAGAACGGACGTGAGGAGCGGCGATGGGCGTTGGGATATCAGCACAGAACGCCGTCTTGTTCATACGCCGTGTCTGGTTTACTGGTATGTATTGCCTCCTGTTGTTGTGCTGCCGGGCTGAAGCAAGGCTATCGCCAAGGATGATGACTGTTGCCATGTCATCGCGCATCACTGGTTGACCAAGTACTTACATGTGCACCAGGCTTGGTCTGGTTGCTCAGCATGAGAACCTGAATCCGAGCATAAATACAGTGCAGCTGTGTTCCACTTGGGGACTCTATAGCAGGATATATACTGTGTAAGTAAACCAGGGTTCTCATAACAGTTGCGTAGACACGGTGCGGCGAGACAGGTACATAGAACATAGTATCAGCTTGATGCAGTGCGGTGGGTAGTACAGTCGGCTATCTAGTGGAAATACCGTGAACCTGGGGAAGAAAAGCCCGGCAAGCACTAGATCAGAGACAAAGACAACAAAGCACGAAGTTGGTGTTTGCAAACTAAAGAGTAATTATCCCCGGGTCAAGTAGGTAGGGCTATCAATAGCAGTGGTATTGCCCTACCATTCACCATCTACTGAACTCCAGACAGGTAACGTGGGGGGGTGGGAAGAAAGGGGGGGGAGGGTGAGAGAGAGTGTGTGTTGGGGGGTTCAGTTTCACAGCAGATATCGACTAGCCAGGCTTTGGTCAATAGAATCAGAACAACTAAACAACTAGAGAGTGGGTGTAATCCCAAATGAATTGATTGATTGAGTTTCTAGCCATGAGGCACACTGCACACTGTAGTAGTAGACCTAGTGACAGTCACCCGGGTTCCCAACACAAAAAGGAACAAAGAAACTCACATCGCCAGCAAATTGTGCTGTCACTCCCCCTGACTTCGTGGCCCATAGGCAGGATCCGTTTCGTGAAAGCTGAGCGGATCGGCCTCGCACATATCACAAAACTCGTGTTGGCAACCGTCACAACAAAAAGGCGCTCCATGCATCACAGCATCGCACTTTTCGCACACCCAGCCATATTCCGCGGCCTTACTCTTCCCGCAGGATTCACTATTGCAACACTTAATCATCTTCATCGAAGCTTCTTCGATTTCATCGCAATGTTCGCCCCCCTTGGTTTGCGCTTCGTCGCATGATTCGAGTGAAGAAGTCTCGTGCCCGCATTCCCAGGAGAGTGTTATCTGTAGGCACATTGGTGAGACTCGGAGGTTGGGCTATATAACCGTATTTCGGGTAAGGATTTTTGACTGGTATATGTCGGTTGGTTGGAGTTGGTCGCAGAATGGAATATAGATGTGCGGGCGGGCAGACGAGGGGTTTATTATATACCGTCAGTGGTAGCTGTGTTGCTAGCCCCTATTAACACTGCGTCAATAACACTGCGCCAACATCAACACCAATCTGGAGGGTGAAGTGGTTGTCCTAGCTAGTCCTAGTGTCCTCCAAATGTATGTGGACAATGGACAGCATCTTCATCCCTTTCGCTTTCGCCACCAGTGACCGCGCTGATTCCCTACCCATCCCTTCATTACCCCATGTCGCCATATCTGTCGCGCCTTCCCAAGCACTCCGAAGATCAACTCCGTGTACGTATCCGCGGACTATACGTAGGTTATACAACACTTCTTAGCAAACCGGTTTCTCTCACCACCTACTTGATCGCATGAAGGCCGCCTATGTTCGGACAGCATCTACGATATCATGACGCCAAAGAGACGGGTTGGTGGAAGGGTGAGGTATCCTTTGATATCCCCTATTTGTCAGCAGGCGATTGAATTTCAGGCGTTGCTCTTTGAATGGTGTTGCCAAAATGGAAAAGAGTAGGTGAATAGGAGGATATCAGGGCGAAAAGGGGCGAAGGTCCCGCATTGCATAGGTACATACAAACAAACCTGGCTGGCAAATGCAAAGACACATGGACGCTAGGACCATATATAAATCCCACAGAATACTTAGCTCACAAACACAAGAGCCCACTCCACAGCATTCTCTTTTGAACAATGTCGAACAACAGAAAGTTACCTCTTCAGACCCTAAACCCTCACCCCCTCCAAAATCTTCTTCCCCTCCTCGCTCCTCCAGAACCCCCCCTCCTCCCCCGGGAAGCTAAACCTCCCCAGACTTTCTTCCTTCATCTCAACGCTATACCCAGCGCTCGTAGGGGTCTGATAATATCCATCCTTGATGGCAGCCGGGTGGTAAAAGTGCTCGTGGAGATGGTCGACATATTCCAGAAGAGACATCTTGCCCGAGACAGCGACATAGTCAATTGTAGAGATGTGCTGGGTGTACTCTGGGAGGCCGACGCCGCCAGAGTGGGGGACGATCGGGACGTTGAATCTAGAGGTACTAGACTTAACAACGAGGGACACGCTAATTGCAAACAGGGCATCAAGGAGCAGACACCGCTGAGGCCACTCCTACAGATGAGCCCACTAAGCCGCCTGCGGGCCACAGAGTAGACACCCGTGATGTTTCTCCTAGGTGCACCCACCAAATAACGCCGGGTTCTTGCAAAAGTAGAGAGCAGATATTTTCTTACTTCTTCGCCATTAGTAGCACAGCGAGGACCTCGTTGACGCCGCCTATTCGACATGCATCAACCTGACAGACATCGATAGCGCCAGACACAAGTAGTTGCTTAAATATGACCCTGTTCTGGCACATCTCCCCAGTCGCAACACCAATACCGAGAGGTTTCAGCGCTTGGCGTATAGCCTTGTGGCCCAAGATATCGTCGGGAGAAGTGGGCTCCTCGATGAACCACGGCTTGAACTTTTTGAGCTCTTGCATGTATTCGATTGCCTCCGGCACGGACCACACCTGAAACCAAATGTTAGAGCCACGCCACTCATAGTGGCCATTCGGAGTTACCCTATACCTGATTGGCGTCAACCATCAAGATATTTCCTGTATCGTAGCCAATCACATCTCTCACAGTAGCTAATCTAGCTCGATCAGCCTCCACATTACCACCGACCTTTATTTTGAAATGTTTATATCCTTGCGCCAGTGTTTGTTTCAATAACTCCCTCATTTTCTCCTCTCCATAGCCGAGCCATCCTGCACTCGTCGTATAGGCAGGCACAGCTCTATTCTTCTCCGCGTCCTTTATCCGCTCTAACTTTCCAGCCTCTTGCTTCCTCAAGATTTCGATCGCCTCCTCGGGGGTTATTGCGTCGGTGATATACCGAAAGTCGATGCACCTGACAAACTCCTCCGGGCTCATCTCCGAGACAACCCTCCACACCGGCTTACCCAGGGCCTTAGCCCACAGGTCCCAAATCGCATTGACGACAGCGCCGAGTGCGAGGTGGATAACGCCCTTCTCTGGTCCGATCCATCTCAGTTGCGAGTCAGAAACAAGATAGCGCCATGTCTCGCCCCAATTAGTAGTTAGTAACTCGAGAGTCTTTCCTTTAGCTCTGTCGGCGATGGCTTCGATGGCTTTGCAGACGATATCGTTACCGCGGCCGATTGTGAAAGTCTAGTGCCAGAAAATACGTATTAGGATCCCTCTGTGGTAGCGCTCTAGCAACGGGGACGTACCATCCCATGACCCTTGAATACAGAGTCCGTTTCCAGAATGCAATACGCCGCAGAATAGTCGCAAGCGGGATTCATGGCATCAGACCCAGTCTTATCAAGGGAAGTCTAGAACACATCGTTAGCAGGCTATGGCGGTAAGGTGGGGACAGCAGCGGGGTTCGCATGCCGGAAACCGAACATCTCTCGTCAAGAAACCAGTGATGGTAACCATTCCTTTGCTTCAATTTTCAGCCTGAGGCAGAAGCAGCCAAGGTCAGATATAGGACTAGGTAAAAGCTGCCCCGACGTCTAGTGTAGAGTATTGTGAAAGTGTTGAATTGGATGGCGGGGCAAAAACACCCGGACAATCTTGGCAGAGTGCCAAGTGATAAGATAACACGCATCTCAGACTTCTGCCTCAATGTCCTGCACTCTCACCCAGCCTTCCGTGTCCTCCCCCGCCCATCGGGCGATCGTCTCTACACATAACTGTAGACCCTCCACATCCTCCATGCTCACCCCCAACCTTCTGGTCCCCCTCAGGTGCCACCGTGTTGCCCCGCGTAGACCCTGACACATGATGGCTGGCAAAACCACTAGTTGCGTCTCAACGGGATCCAGAACCGAGAAATCTGCGAGGAAGAGTCCGTAAATGATATCCTTCTCGACCCATTCTAGACTGTCCTATCAATATGCGATGGTCCATTCACGAGCAGGAACGACGGAACTCACGAAAGTGCTCGGAATGTGAGCCCCAAGTCTCGAAGATGGGCTCCAAGTTCTGCTGATATAAGCTCTGTAGAAATGCTGTCCCCCGCTGGTGTACCAGACTCATATCCAAGTCATCGTTCCTTCCTCTAGTCAGCTTGACTCCAATCTCAAAACCCAAATCATAAACAGCAAATACCCGTTAAACCCCACATCCGTATCCTCCTCCTTCTCTACGCGCGCCAACGCCGCCAACGCGCTGACCACGAGCGGGATTCCAACCAGTGTCCATTCCTTCAAAAGAACCCCCCGCAGGCGGAGGGAAAGCCACTTCCGTTGACCGGACGCCGAGAACTGGGGGAGCGTGATGAGATAGAGATAGAGCTGGGCCAGGGAGTCGACTTTCCCCGTCGCGACCAAGGAGGAAGCCTAGTAGAGGAGACTATTAGCGCAGAGAAGGTCATTGACGAGTCGAGTTTCTTACAGTCGTCAGGTACCAGCCTTGCTCCCGAAGGGATGATGGATATTTGGCTCTGATGTCGTCAAAAAGCTCTTGGTGTACGGTCATGGGTGACCAACGTCGTTTGTAATAACGCATAAAAGCTGCCCAGGAACGGCGAAGTGACACAAACCGTCCACTCCACTACCACAGCCGGTTAGCTACATCTCATTTATTTGCCCAGCAAGCCATCAACCCGACCTAGAGTCCGAGAGGATTACACTTGCAATTGTAACATGTCCCATCGCAAACCTCCCCATTATTGTCACGTCGCTTCCTCTTCGTGTCGGTGCTTTGCCTATTAAAACGGCGATTACCCACTAGCCCCCACACTATCCTACCCAAATTGCTCAGCCGTTTGAATCACCGTAATGCCATCACAGCAAAACTACGCATTAAAGAGCCCAAATTCTCGGGTTGCGCGAACACAACCGAGTTCTTTGGTCCCCTCGGTGTGAAATTGGGTTGACATCGAAACCATAGCATCGGGTCCTTAAATTTTACCTCTACCAGCACAGCATAAAAAAAAAAGCCATGACATAAAACGCATGATTTGGAGGGGCGGTATGAACAGGCGCCGCGAGGATCATCAGTGGCGCTAATGAAGGAGAGACAGTATGCCATCCAGACGTCCCCTCGAATCTCCTATCCTTCAACCTCAACTTCCGCCACATTAGAACTAGCTCCTATTCCTGAGTCCCCGTTGGCATTAACATCCAGTAGAGCCCCAGGCGAATTCTCATTTTCCAGTCGTAACCACTCGTCCCACTCTGGAAATAGATCAACATCCGCATGATCCGCTCCAGGAGGTAGGCCAATGGTCCTACTGATCTTGACCTTCCCATCCCTTTCTAGGGTCTCCTTCCACTCCTTCGTCAACTGTGCCGTTTTACTCGGCTTGTACGTTTGCGACAACAAAACAGCTTCGGCAACTTTGTTTGTCTTAACCAACAATTCAATGCATGCATCGATGTCAGACAATTGCCACAGGCAAGAGAAAGCGATATTGTTCGATCCCGCCCGTTCTGCCTGTTCTGCAAGCTGCCTTAAGCCAGAGACATTGCCAGTGGAAGAATGTAGGAGAAGTAAGGAACCTATATCTTTCGCATTCCTAAAGCACTCCTCGGCGAGGGTAATGTTCCAAGCAGTAAGCGCCGCATCACCCACAGTTTTCCACTTGTGCTCAACGTCGGTTTCCCGAGCGATATCAAGAGCAACACCTAGGTGACCCAGGCCAATTGCCAGGTCAAATTTGTGCTCAGAATCTGTCGCGACCTGAAGCGCCAATTCCTTGTGCCCCTGACCCTCTAGAAAACGAGCAATCTTGTTTTTCTGATCATTGGGTATGGTCTCGAATAGCTCCGCCGCCGCATCCATATCGCCTCTAAGTACCAAGGTTTGGTACTCGACGACAGAGAGTGATAGTGCGAAAGAAGTAACGTTGACATCCTTGTCCGCAAGATAGATCCGGCCATCCCGCGGAAGATACCCAAGGACGTACATCGGATTGTCGAAATGTGATATCGTATATGTTTGGTCTCCAACGAGGTAATTCAGTCGATTGGTAGAATTAGTGTATATAAAACAATCGCCCACCCACTCTCCGGTACGGACACTAAGACTATTAACATGAGACATACCATATGCGTGTAGTCAGACATACCTCTCGTTAATATCGGTTATAACCTCAAATGCAGACTCAACGCCATCCTCTTCAACCTTGCCGGACTGGACAGCTGCGGCATAATTCTCCCTAGAAAAGCGAAGCACGTAAAACGTATCTTCGCAAACTAGCGTAACTAGATCGCCACTCTCGGACCAGTATACCTAGATGGATCAGTTAAATCCACAGCAGGAGAACGGTCAATCTTACACTTTTTGGCTCAACTTCTATCCTCCGAACTAGTCCACCTGTCTCCCAATCAAACATCCCAACCCCTCCTTGTCCCTTAATAGCGAGGAGCGTACCGCCGCTCAGCGCTTCGGCTTGAAATCCAACGTCAAGCCCGCCACCCTTCTCCTTGAAATTTCGAAATATCCGGACGCTAGTCGTTGATTCGCGTATAGCGTAATCATTACTATTATCTTTAGAGCCCCACGCAAAGTCTTGGGCCGAGCCAAACGCTTTGTTGCGCCAAGCAAGGGCTGTATAAATAATATACTCTCCATCACCGCAAACAGAGACAAACCGGCCATTGGGGGAATGAAGCAGTGTTTGTGGGTAAATCTCGCATGAGCCCAGGTCCTTCGTGGGTAGGGTGAGGGGAGCACCATCCTTCATAACCGAGTCTTCGCTCATTTTCAGTGCACATACACAACAAATTGTTAGACAGCCAGCAATCTCTACTTACCTCCACCCTTGATCACCGTGGAGAGAACCTCGCTATGTCTAGCCCAGACAATCTTTCCAGAGCTATCCATTGATACAGCCGGCTCTTCTCGACCCATATTGATCACAACAGCTCCATCGTCAAAGCCCACCGCCACGCCTTGCTTGCCACGTTGACAACCGACACACCATGCGCGCTGAAGCCCATAAGACAGCGATTGCTCAAGCCTGTAGGTATTCGCGTGCCATATCTTAACTGTGCCATCCTCAGATCCCGAGATTATGATCGGTAGCTCTGGGTGGTAACAAGCAAACGAAACATTATTGGTGTGTCCTTCGAGGGTTGCAATGAGTGATTTCGTGGTATAATCCCAAATCTTCACCGTCTTGTCATCCGACGTTGAGAGAAGGTAAGGTTTATCTGACTGCGGGTAATACTCAACGTGGTTGACCCCCTTCGTTTCGTGCGCTTCCAGCGTAAAGTTGGGCGATCCTGCTCCGAGACGCCATACCTTAATGGTCCTATCCAGGCAAGCAGAGGCAAATGTGTTTGTATCTCTCGGATTTATGGCCAAGCTCATGACGTAGTGAGAATGTCCCTCAAACACCTGGATGCACTTCCAGTCCTTTTCCCAGTTCCATACCTTAATTGTCATATCATCAGAGGCGGTTAGGATAAATGGTTGTGATGGATGGACAATGATAGCGCGGATATAGTCAGGGTGAGCCTCAAAGGAGGTGATCTTCTCAGAGGTATTGTAGTTGTAGACACGCAATAAAAAGTCGTCAGATCCGCACACCATCCAGTTTTTACGAGCTATAAATCTCCCGGCTCTGATGGGGACATCGGTGAGCTCGAATGTCTTGATGATTGCCTGCAGAAGGATCAGCAAATCGCAGTGACCAGATACCTAAATCGCCCACCTGAGTCTCGTACGACCATATATATACATGACCTGTTTTAGAATATCAGCCACCCAAAGCGACTCCAGCTTCAATAGAACGAGGAGAAGGAACATTCCAGCATACCGTTGTATAATGTCGTCAGGATCTAGCTGGATGTCAGCAACCTCCAATTATATCCCTCTCCATTAAACTCAGCTTCTCATACCCATGGTTCAGTCGGATGAAAATCGATCCCTTTCACTCTCTCCGATCTAGCAAAGAGCTGCTTCTGTATATAGCGCGCAGAGTCAGCCACTATATCGCGGTTATTACAAGTGGGAGTTACGCTAAATCAGTCGTCGGGATCTTGCCTTAATATCAAGTCGCATTTCCAATCCCCAAGGTGACGGACAATTCTACACGATGCGGATGCCACGAAGGCGACTTGAAAGTAAAGTAGCCCACAACCAGCAGGAATTGGAGTTAGGAAAAGTTCCCAAATAGCCCAGCGGCCACCTTCGCAAAACTATGAGGCGTGCAATACTTCGACCGGGTCTTGATCGCGAGTGGTTGAGTTGTGGATTAAGGACACCATTTCACGGTGGTCAGCGTGTGGCTTGGCACGGAAGTTATCGGCACGTGACCCATCACTGAATGGGAGAATCAGATAGATATTTGGTCTGCCCAGCAAACTAGGAATTACGGAAGCCACGCCCTTTGGCCAATACCCTTTCAAAAAAAAAAACGCTCCACCAACTCGGACGGAACAGCCCTTCACAACCTCAACACGCCAACCAAGGAGCCGGTGATAACGAAATATGTCGCCAGTTCATCTCATGAAGGTCGTGGCCCACTAACGTTAGCAAGATACCCAGGCAAGGTTGTGGCAGGCTAGGTATTACCTGTGTGGCCGGGCTGGCCTGCCTGAGAGGGATGGCGGATCCAGAGAAAGAGGGCCACGCCCAAAAGGAGGTTAGCGGTGATGAGGAGAATTATAGTAACGCTTTTCGCAGTATCATTGCCGCAGACCCTTTCGGGGATCGGTGCCATGGCGTTGGTTGTGGGTAGTCAATGTATTCCCGGTTCTAAGTTACGGCTAGAAAACTGCTGTATGTTCATGTCCGAACAGCAGAAGACACCTTTATAAAGGAAATACCAAGGCACTATCTTCATTGCGTTGGGCCGAATGTACTTGCCTAAAAAGATTCAAGCCGTCACCAAGTCATGAACCCGGCGTATTCGAAACCATTTGGTGAGGTCCGCCAAAGTAAATTGGAGTCGGGAGGAGTAGTCTTCTTGGCAGGAGGTCTTGGTGGCCGATGCTGAGTATCTTGCCGCCACGACCACCGACTTGCGGGCGTGAGATTTCAGCACGGCTCGTATCGCGCCCAAATACTCCAGAGAGGCATAGAGCTGTGTTGTTCGCATTTCACCACAAGGTCGTCCATCCTGGCGATCCCTCGCGGGCTCAAAGTTGCTCTCGTCCTTCTCGTCTTCCTCTCCTCTACTCTCGTTCTGGCGCCTCCCGTCCGGTTCGCCTCCCGACTCTCCTCCATCGTTAGCCAGCTCAAGTCTCAGAATACGTTCCTAGCTACGGCTAGACCCATTGCTACTGCGACGATGGCTTCCAAACCGTTCAAGAAGCCCCCGCAGGCTCCCCCCAAGTTCACAGCAACGCCAGAGTCGCTGATTGAAGATACCAAACGGTTGATAGGGAGGTCACGCCGTGTCCTAGACAGCATCGTTGCGGAGGTTAAGCCAGAGCATGCCTCGTTTGGGAACGTCCTTGCGCCGATGGCCCACGATGAAAACAACGTGGCAAATGAAGCTCACATTCTCGGCTTTTACCAAGCTGTATCCACGTCCCAAGCCCTTCGAGATGCATCGACAGAAGCCGACAAGCTTCTCGAAGACTTTTCCATCGAATCATCCATGCGTGAAGACATCTTTAAGCTAGTCGACGCAGTCCTGAAGGCACAACCTCACTTGCAGCCCGAGCCGCGCCGCTTGCTCGAGAAGGAACATAAGAGTTACATCCGCAATGGCCTTGGTATCCCCGCCGGCCCCGCGCGCGATAGATTCAAGGAGATCAAAAAGAGATTGAGTGACATTAGCATCACCTTTCAAAAGAATTTAAACGAGGAGACAGGTGGGATTTGGTTCACACCAGACGAGCTCGATGGCGTGCCGGAGGATGTACTTTCGTTACTCCAACGGGGCGAGGGAGAGAATGCTGGAAAATTGCGATTAACATTCAAATATCCGGACCTATTTCCGACATTGATGTATGCCAAAAACGCAGAGACTCGTAAAAAGGTGTTTATCGACAACGAGAATAAGTCCAATCAGAACATTCCTCTCTTCCAGGAAGCAGTAATCCTTCGCGATGAAGCCGCTAGATTGTTGGGTTATCCGAACCACGCAGCATTTAAGATCGAGGATAAGATGGCCAAAACACCCGCAACTGTTGACGAATTCCTGGGGGACCTTCGTTCAAGACTGGCCACTGGGGGAATAGCTGAGGTTGAACGACTGAAAGAAGTTAAAAAAGAAGACCTCAATTCTAGAGGAGAAGAGAGCAACTATGACGGTCATTATTACCTCTGGGATCACCGGTTCTACGACCGCCTTATGTTACAAAATGAGTATTCTCTCGACCAGCAAAAGATTTCAGAATACTTTCCCCTACAGACCACAATCCGGGGCATGCTTGGAATATTCGAACAGCTCTTTGGTTTGGTATTCATCGAAATTCCCCCCGGTGAAGACCGTGACCTAGTGTCAGAGAGCGGCAAAGGGGGCGAGATCGCATGGCATGAAGACGTGACTATCTTCAGTGTCTGGGATGATGAAAGGGAAGGCGGAGGCTTCGTCGGGTATCTATACCTTGACCTATTCCCACGAGAAGGTAAATATGGCCATGCTGCAAATTTCAATCTCCAACCAGTAAGTTATAAGATTTGTAAAACTCAACCAACTTTCCCAATATCAACTAACATATTCCGCTGCTAGGGATTCATCTTTGAAAACGGCACGCGTCATTACCCAGCAACTGCTCTAGTTTGCAACTTTTCCAAACCCACGCCCAAGAAACCTAGCCTTTTAAAGCACGACGAGGTCGTCACTCTTTTCCATGAGCTGGGCCACGGCATCCACGACCTCGTTTCTCGAACGACCTACTCTCGTTTTCATGGTACGAATACCGTCCGAGATTTCGTAGAAGCGCCTAGTCAAATGCTCGAAAACTGGTGCTGGGACCCATTGCAACTCAAGTCCCTTAGCCATCACTACTCCTACCTCTCCCCCGAGTATTCCAATGCTTGGAAAGCGAGCCAAACGGAGGCGCCTAGCGCTTCGACAGAAAACCCCGACGAGAAGATGCCGGACGGACTCATTGAAAGTATCACCAAGACTAAACACGTCAACGCCGCACTTTTCAACCTTCGGCAACTGCATTTCGGTACCTTCGACATGGCAGTGCATGAGCCAGCGAGTCACGAAGAAATTGTGACCTTGGAAATTTCAGAGTTGTTCAACAACCTCCGAAAGCAGATTGCCCAGCTCGACGGGCCAGAGGTCCAGGGCGCGAAGGCTGATTGGGGCCACGGACAGGCAACTTTTGGCCACCTCGTTGGCGGCTACGACGCAGGTTATTACGGATACCTAAGGTATGATAAACCCCAAATCAAACTAGTAGTCACCAACGCAGACGATACTAACAAGCCCCCGTTCCGCTTTTCAGCTCGCAAGTCTACTCGACAGATATGTTCTACACAGTGTTCAAGAAAGACCCCATGGACCCCAAAGAAGGTCGACGATATAGACAAACAGTCCTCGAGCGCGGCGGGAGCCAGGACGAAATGCAAACGCTCATTGACTTCCTAGGCCGGGAGCCCAGCACGGAAGCATTCTACAAGGAGCTGGGAATCAGCAAATAAAAAAAATGCGATATCCGGTGTCCATCATCACCTCGCTACATGTTTTGCTTCCCAAGGCAATCAAGATAAAGATTCACGCAAACGGCAACATTGGAGTCTTTAATGAGAATCCGTGGGAACGTTATCCATCTATGTATCCAGGGTACTCTGTAGACGTAGGAAGAAAGGCTGTAGAAGTAATCTAGTTCGTTCTTTATATGGGGGGGAAAAAAAATTAGCAACCTTTTTAAAATCGATCACCAAAAAAAATATCTGGAAACTCTCGAAGTTCATCTCATTTCCCTCCCCGCATCACCAACCCACCAACTCCGCAACTCCACAACACCACCACAACCATGGAAAATAGCACACAAACCCCCCAAGACCTCTCAATCCGCACACAACCGCAGCCACAAGACACAACCCCCGCCTCCGCACCCCTCAAACCAAAATCCAAACCCCCGCCAAAGTAACAACCCGTCCCCCCCCCAACAACATAATCAATCCAACCCGCCCCCCCCCTTTTCCTGTCTCCTAGACTAACACCCCACAGAATCCACACCTATCACTGCCTCTGCACGCACCTCCTCATCGCCTCCACACACAACCTCACGACGCTCCCTCGCCGCCACTCCCCCGGCCTCGACACCGCCCTCATACTCCCCCTCCCGCCACCTCCCTCCCCACCATCCTCATCGTCATCCTCATCGTCATGCTCAGACTCAGACCCAGAAACGGCGCACAAACCAGCTAGAAAACCTAGAAACAAGCGCCCAAAAAAAAACAAAAAAGACAAAAATAAAAGCTACACGCTCCTGCTCAACGCGTCGCAAGACCGCAAGCCACATGTCATCGCCCGCGCAGACGGCTTTGAGAAGCGCTATCTATGGCGCTGTGCCCGCTGCCGCTTGATTGTCGGCTATCGGCTGGATGATGTGCATTTTCCCGCGGGAAAGGAGCGGGATGTGGGAGATGGAGAGGGAGGAGGACCGGATGGAGAAGGAGGGGGGTTGGGGGGAAGGGGGAGGGTGTTGTATTTATTGCCGGGGGGGTTGATGACTACGGAGGAGATGGCTGCGGGGAAGGTGTGGGGGGATAGGGAGATTGAATTGGGTGGTGGAGAGGAGTGAATATTTTATGCGGAGACGGAAGAGAAGGGGGTAAGCTCTCCTCCATCTCCAATGACATTGCAGATGTGTCGGATCAACACGTGTATATCGATATGAGCAAATGAGCAGCTTCTTTATAGGCGATATCCTCGTAGAATAAAATCCTCATCGTCTGCTATCTAATATCATTGCTGCGCCGTTCCGTACCAACGAATTTGAATATGTAGAAAGGAAAGCCAGCCATGGCTTTCCGAGGGCTAACATATCAAAGAGACAAACCCCCGGCGTCCGAAGCACGCCCAATTCCACGCTGCACCAGTCCTCGCTACAATCGTGTATTCCTAAGCTGAATATGCCATCCTGTTGCATCTCGCCCGAAATTCCTGCTCGACATGGACAGAAGCCAAAAAAATAACGCCTCTGGGTGCAGATGTGATAGGCCAGTACTTGAAGGCAGAATCATAGCATGTACGGGCCAAAGAAACCAAGGCAGTAGTAAGCCATTAGGCAGCATTCAGTTTGCCAGTATCGTCCGGACGAGATCTGTAATTGCCAGCCGTCAGTATCCTCGTACCATACCATACACACGCTCCTTCACCCAGCCAACGCACCAGTATAGTTAATCTCGCCACTGCTAGTATCCACAGCTTTCAGTAGTTCATCAACCTCATCGTCGCTCATTTTTTCGCCCAGATTCGTCAAGACTAGCGCAAAGTCAGCACACATACCCAATAATTATGCCCAATGGAACACACTGTATCTTAGCTGGCCTACACCAATGAACCCCGTCATGTCCTTGTCAAACACTTGGAAGCCGCGACAGTACTCCTCCGGTTCACCGGGATCGCGGAATCCGCCTGGGCGGTTAAGCACCTTCTGGAAGCTCTCAAAATCGACTGGCACCGCCATTGCAGTCAGCGCACGACGCCCACAACCAAAGCAACTCCACGAAAATAGAAAGGCCGCAACTCACAGTCCCCGCCAACGCCCTTCTCGAGCTCCCTCACTTCCGCAATCGTCGGATTCTGCCCACACGCTCTCAGCAGATCCCCCAACGACTCGAGCGCCACACGGCCGTTCCCGCGCTTATCGAACAGCGCGAAAGCTTCTTTGTAGTTTGTAGACGCCTGCACGTTGTTGTGTGAGTGAGATCTTGACAATGGGGACGACATTATGGCGAGCACGAGAGCTGAAGACGATGTAGAACAGAAAGTATACAACAAGAGGTTGCAGGTTGCGGGCTGAGGGAGTGAAGGGGAAGGACAGCGATGAGAAAAGCATCCTTCCGGGCTCCCTGGCGCCGGGCACGAAGGCACGAAAAGCAGAGCGACAAGGGTCTCCGACTCACCATTAGCTCTAGACCGTGCTCGTGCGCAGACAGTCCTTTGTACCAGCTAGACAGACAAGCAGACAGACGGACAGACGTATCGTAGTTTTGCTCAAGACAGACACAAGGTATCCCACTGGCGGTGTGGTGATGGTGTATGGTGATGGACGTGCAAGTACTCGGCGCTGGTACTGGAACTGGTGCTGCACTAAGTACACCGTACTGCAACTCCCGATCCGGCTAGGCCACTGGCGGCGTTTGGTATTGTTTGTGTTGGGTGTCGGCGTCGGTTGCCGTGGTGATTGAACGCAGCCATCGCGACGCAAACAATACACCATATCAATATTGTACTAGTGCATGGTCCACCCACTCCATTTGTGTAGCCACCATGGCAGAGTAAAAAGGTACTACTACTACCTTATGTGGTATATTACAAGGCGCCTGCTGCCACGTTGCTAGTCTTGCAAAAGCGGGCAATACGCTGATTGAACACTGAATAACTATCCTGTCCCACAAAACAAGTTTGCTGCCCTTCAATTGCTCGTGCTGTTGCGCCTTCGGACAAGTGCAGAAGATAAATTGAATCAAACAGATGTCTGGTGGTAGGAAAACTGCCCTCGCCCCGAACTCTTCCTTACCAATCAAGCGGCTCTCTTATCACGTCACCCCTATTTGTGGTCGGCACCGGGACTGCCTCAACTTTGACAGGCCCACTTCTCCCTCTCCTGCTCAGATATCCACTTCCGTCTAACCACGGTGTTTCTAGCGTTCTCTTAAACTCGAATTTTCGAATCTTTTCGTCCAACAGCATGGTTGTACCAATGTCGTCAAGCCCGTTTACCAAGCAATGCTTTCTGTATTCCTCGACTTCAAATCGCGCTACCTCTTCACCTGATGCGTCACTAATCACCTGGTTGATAAGATCGACTTCAATCTCATTCCCAGCATTTGCCTCCGCAATAAGTTTCTCAAATGTGGCCTCGTCATCGATGACTATGGGGAGCATGCCGTTCTTGAATGTGTTGTTGAAGAAAATATCTGCATAGCTAGGCGCGATTACGCAGGTGATGCCAAAGTCAAGGAGCGCCCAAGGCGCATGTTCTCTACTACTTCCACACCCAAAATTCGAGCCTGTTACCAAGATCTTTGCGTGACGATATGGCTCCTTGTTGAGTACGAAATCAGACCTTTCGGATCCGTCCTCATTAAACCGGAGAGCGTAGAAGAGGGCACTGCCTAGGCCAGTGCGTTTTATCGTTTTCAGAAATTGTTTCGGGATGATGGCGTCCGTGTCAATGTTTGGCCTGTCCAGCGGTGCGGCGATGCCTTTGAGCTTTGAGAACTTCGGTAAGGGCGCACTAGCCGTTTGCAGGGTGACTGTATTTGTGCGCGGCAAGCCGTTTTCAGGGATGTCCATAATACGTTCGAGATCGTCGTCGGAGCTAATATCGTCAGGCTCTGGGGTAACGTCAAGTCTTGGAGAAGCTTTTCTGAGGGGAGCGTTGGAGGGGGCGATTTTCCGAACGTCAGCTAACTTTCCAGCAATAGCGGCTGCGGCTGCCATGGCGGGGGACACTAGATGTGTTCTCCCCCCTGCGCCCTGCCTGCCCTCGAAATTCCGGTTGCTGGTACTTGCACAACGTTCTTTGGGCAAGAGGATATCTGGATTCATACCCAGACACATACTGCACCCTGCCTCCCTCCACTCAAAGCCCGCATCGAGAAAGATCCTGTCCAGTCCCTCAGCCTCCGCTTGCCTTTTCACCAGACCTGAACCAGGGACCACCATAGCTCTCTTTAGAGTTTTAGAAATTTTCCTGCCCTCCAAAACCTCAGCTGCTGCTCTTAAATCTTCAATCCGAGCATTTGTGCATGAGCCAATAAAGATCTTGTCCAATTCAACATCTTCCATTCTTGTCCCGGGCGTCAGGCCCATATACTTCAGCGCGTTTCTGGCACTTTTCCTCTTCTCCTCCGTCGGGAAGTCATCTGGGTTCGGCACCACACCGGTGATTGGGACGACATCTTGCGGACTGGTGCCCCACGTCACAGTCGGAGAAATGTCTCTAGCGTCAATGAACACTTCGCTATCGTATCTTGCTCCTTCATCAGACTTCAGGCTTCGCCAGTATTTGACAGCCCTTGACCATTCAGTCGAGCCTTCCTTTGGAGCAAGCGGTCGCCCTTTGAGATACTCAAATGTCGTTTCGTCTGGTGCGATCATACCTGCTCGGGCACCTGCTTCGATCGACATGTTGCAAATCGACATTCTCGCCTCCATGCTCAATCCACGAATCGCTGACCCACAGAACTCAATTACTGCGCCAGTGCCACCGGCAGTTCCAATTTTCCCGATCACATATAAGATAATATCCTTCGAGCTAACGCCTAGTGGTAAGGGGCCAACCACCTCAATCCTCATGTTCTTACTTCGTTTCGTTATAAGCGTCTGTGTGGCAAGAACATGCTCAACCTCGCTCGTACCGATACCAAATGCTAGTGCACCAAAGGCGCCGTGGGTAGACGTGTGGCTATCGCCACACACAACCGTGGTACCTGGAAGGGTAAACCCCTGCTCGGGCCCGATGATGTGCACGATGCCCTGACGCTTGTCGTCTAGTCCGAAGTAGGTTAACCCAAAGGCTTTCACGTTCTCCTCCAAGGTCATGCATTGCGTTCTTGAGTCAGCCTCGTCAACAAAGCTCTTGACATCCCTGAAGTTGGTTCGTGGAGCAGTCGGAATATTCTGCGGCAAACGACCCGGTAAGCTACAGTAAATGCATGTTTGTGGTGAAGGCAAGCGAAGGGGAAAAGGACGGGGACATACATGATCCACAGTGGCGAGCGTGCAATCCGGACGACGGACTTTGCGGTCTGCAGTCCGCAAACCCTCGAATGCTTGCTGTTTGCCGATGTCAGCCAGGCTCTCATTGCACCTTACGGGATCCGGCCGTAGCTTAAACACACCGGCGAAGTGACCTCGTGAACCAAATGTCTATCTGCATCACAGGTAAGCCGGTGGGCCAGTTCAAGCGCAGTGCCGGGCCCATACCGATATACAGCAGAATAGTTCCATCCGGCTTCTCGTCGACAATATGGTCGTAAAAGACCTTGTCATAGAGCGTCTGCGGCTTCTTCTCCGCAGAAGGCATGGCGAACGAGCTTAGGGAGGCAGACGACCGTAGACTACAGTTCTCCAGAGGGCGAGCAGGAAGACGCACGGGAGGTATGGAGCACAGCGGCAGAGGGCAAATTGCAGAGCTGGTGAAGGGACAATGGGCGTAGATGCGGGGCGTGTCACTCTTGAAATGGTCTGGAGATACTCCGACATCGGAGGCACAGCAAAGGGAAGGCGAAAGCGTGGAAAAGTGGAAAAGTGGACACACACATGCAGTTTGATGCAGTTTGATGTATTCTGCATGCACAAGTCACTTTAAACACGCGTTCCTGGAACAAAGCATCTGCGGCAGGGATAGTGACATGAGAGGGCATGAGAGGGCTGGAGAGGGCTTGAGAGGGCTTGGGAGGCCTGGAGAGGGCACACAAAGGACCTTCCCCCCTCTCCCTCCCCGCCCTCCTCACCCGAACCCACATCCAGCTACGATCCCCAAGACACCGAGACAGTCCGACGACAAGCCCCAGACATGTCCAATGGCATCGTGCAATGTGTACAAGTGCCTCCGGCCTAACAAACGCGTCTCTTTAGCGCGCAAATTGCGTGCCCTACAACGTATGTGGAACAAGCCAAGCCAGGATAGGATAGAGTGCGAGTCGTAGCCTTTTCCCCAAACGTCATGCAGTGTCGACTGCTCCTCCCGCCAGTCCCGCCAGAACCCCCCAACATCCCCTCCATAGCAGCGACGATGCCATAGAACAGGAGCCTGATGAGCGGGCCACGAACACTCCTCTCACCGACCAGCCCATCTGAAATGTGTGTCTTTCGCCGCACCCCGCACTTCAAGGCCATCACGGCGGCATGTGTGCTTGGGATTTACCTGGTGTATCTCTGGACCCCCGGCTGGTTCTCGGGGGATACCCTCTACTCGAACGCTCGCGGGAAGGTGCAGTTTGCCTTTCCAGAGGAGGGCCAGGGTGGCGGGGTGGGGGGCAGCGATGCCCGTAGAGCTAAGCAGGTCGTCGAGACCATGAAGCGGACGTTTTGGAAGTACCGCATACGATCTTGGGGATTTGACGATATTAAACCTATTAGTGGGGGACAAGGCACGAGTCGGTGCGTTTCTGGGCCAATTCTATTTGGCCCGACTTCGCGTCGCCCATTTCCCTGCATTTGCTAACTGCCTTGCTGGTCTTCAGGAACGGTTGGGGCGCTTTCATCGTCGACACCTCCACGACCCTAGCGCTCATGGGCATGTGGGAAGAGCTGCAGTTGGAGGTGGACCATATCACAGAGAAAATCGATTTTACGACCGCCGATAGCGGTGTTGATACGTTCGAAACCACAATCCGGTACCTCGGTGCCCTGGTCTCACTAGTCGGGCTTATCGACAACGGAGTCATTCCCTCCGGCGTCCTTCCTTCACAGACACGAGACCGAATTCTTGCACAAGCGGTCACCCTCGCCGATAAGCTGGGACCTTCGTTTAGCTCTCCGACGGGCCTGCCTTGGCCCCTGATGAACTTCACTACCGGCTTTCCATATGCTGAGGCATCTGAAAAATGGGGGTCAGGGAGTATAGTGGTATTTCCTGCCCGCGCTGGATCCAACTACTTGGAGTACAAAATGCTCAGTCATTTGAGTGGAGATTCAGCATACGTCAACAGAGCAACAAGATCGTGGGCACCCTTGGTCTGGAACAAATATACCGAGGAGTGGCCAGGCTTGGTTGACAGCCCAATGGACTTATTTAACGGTACTCCTATGGACAGGCAGCGTGGGTGGGATAGGAAACACGATTCTTATTACGAGTACCTTATAAAGGCCTATATTCTCGACCCTCTGGACCGATACGCTCCCAAGTACCGAGATCGCTGGGTACAGGCTGTACAGTCACTTAGAGATAACCTCGTGTTTAGGTCCTCCCCCCTCCCGGGCCAGCCGGCAGGAGTCCTTACCATTGCGACTTACCAGAACGGCTGGCTGATGAACGAGATGTCGCACCTAGCTTGTTTCGCCCCGGGTAACATCCTTCTCGGAGGCAGTTATATTGGGCGCGGGGACTTTATCACCCTTGGTTTAGGCCTCCTCGATGGCTGCCGTCACACGTACGACGCCACCCCTCTCAAGATTGGCCCAGAGAGATTCTCGTTCATGCCGGCCAACACCCACGATAGGACCTATGCCTACGAGCCCCCCAGTGAGATTGAGCGAGAGCAGTTGGGGAAGTACGGCTTCTGGGTTTCCAACCCAGCGTATAAGCTGCGTCCGGAATACGTCGAAAGCTTGTTCTACGCATACAGAATAACCGGTGATCGGAAGTACCAGGACTGGGCCTGGGACGCATTTATAGCCATCGAGAAAGCAACTCAGACGGAGTTTGGCTTCGCGCAGGTCAAGGATGTGACGGTGGAATCCGAAAGTGGAAATTCCGAGAATCTCGATGATGAATGCCAGAGCTTTTGGGGGGCAGAAACCTTAAAGTAAGGCCGCAATCCTGGGCAAACCAACTTGTCTCTGCAACCAAGGACCCAGCACTGACAAGTTGAACACATCCGGTAGATACCTCTATCTTATATTTGCATCAAGTCACGTAATGAGCCTAGACGAGTGGGTCTTCAACACTGGTGTGTTTTCCAACCCGTATCCAGTTGCCCCTCTAGAAGACCTATTGAAGCTCACCGAAGATATGTGATATAGAGGGTCACCCGTACAAAATCGTGAAATAACTTCCACGCCAAGCGCAGCCCTATCTAGTTCCAGGCGGAACATTTACTCGAGCCTTTCCGATTACGTGTATTTCCCCTTTGGACGTCTTTTCTGCGGTAGCCATGGAGCATACTGGGAGCGGACAGAACATCAACAAAAGGAAGACCAAACTTGATTTGATATTTTTGCACGGCATTTTGCGTTGATTTGCTCTACCGCATATTTTGGGCTCGTGAAAAAGCATACATTTATCCTGTCATATTGGGCGCAAACAATCAATAGGAGAGGCATTCTTGTTTTGTTTTAGGGGAAGCATAACCGGACAAAAATTTGAAGCATCATGTCTCGAGTCTACCCTTGCAATAACGATAATCATAAGATAGCAATGACATAAATGACATTTGGAAGGCATGTCTTATCAAAAAGATACAAGAGGGATATAGAAAGCTCAGGGTTTACTCCCTGGGGGAGGACGGTCGCTTCCCAATGGGCACCAGAAGTCGGACAGTGTCGGGTTCACGTAAATGCCACAGTCCTAACCACGACACAGATACCAATCACAAATGCTCAGATCGTCCCCGGCTCAGTAAGTGGTCGGTCTGGGAATAGCGAAGTAAGTACCTTATTCGTTCGTATCGTTGGTGGGGCAATGGGCGTCGAGTCGATGAATAGACAACCGAGCTATCAGCCATCATGGGCTGTCTCCCGTCCACCAAACCCCTCCCCTCCCCACATTCCATCGTGATGCCCATTACGCGCAGCAAATCCATGGACGTAGCGGCCAAGGTCTTCTTCTCTTCACCACGCTTTGCTGTCGTTGGTGCAAGCCAGGACCCGACTAAATTCGGGCATAAGGGTGAGTTCCTAGCCCCACATCGCGCTGATCGACATATTAACCATCTCTCACTATAGTACTTGCCTGGTATCTCGACCACTCCCTCCCCGTAACGCCAATCAACCCGCGCGCCGCATCCATAACCATCTCTGGGATAGCACACTCTACTGTATCATCGGTGTCAGCACTCACTTCACCGGAAGAGACATCCGTGAGCATTATAACCCCGCCGGCCGTAACCCTCGCTGTGCTCCGAGAAGCGAAGGCCGCAGGCGTTCCGGCCGTGTGGCTGCAGCCAGGCAGCTTCGATAGTGAGGGACTCGCATATGCCAAGAAGGAGTTCAAAGCTGGCGTCGGTGGGGCGGGGGGGTTGGGTGGGGAGGGTTGGTGTGTACTAGTGGATGGGGAGGATGGAATAAGAGCTGCGAGCCAGGAACTGGCAGGCAAGCTGTGAGGTGAGTGAGGAAATAGATGGGAGGCATCGTCGCTGAACCAAGTTGCGGTATTTGCAGGCTCATGTAAGCGTTGGGACAAACCAGAGGGCTGCTGGCGCAGCGCCTGTGTCGCGCGTCTCTTGGGAGGCTTCAAGACCCCTCGTGTACAGAATACGGAGTAGCTGTATATACAGCTCCAGGGAATAAGACAAGACTCCCTCACACATTCCCCAACAGCATCTCCCTCTACACTGGAAATCCAGAGTCACAACTTGCCAAAAGCTACATACCGCCCCACAATCCCAACCAAGGTTTTGCGCATCGGCCACGGGGACCGTAAGACCACCTTACTTACTACTAAACAGCTCAAGCCCCTCCCGATTAAAGCATCGGTTGAACGAGCACAATGTACGTATATTCAGAACCAGAAATACAAGGGGCCATGCCACCTCCCTACCTCCCCTCTCTCCAACCCATGGCCCACTACAGAAACACCAAGACTTCCCACAGGCTCCATTGCCACTAGACCCACAAGACGACTATAGTCTTACATTAGCACCCGACCGCTCTTTTTCCCATTACTTCCCCCGTCCACATATATATACATATATATATATATTAATAACCATATCCCCGCCATGCGACAAAACCCCCATCCACCCCTATCAACATAGTTACAAAACCCCCCACAACCCTCCCTCGCCACCACAAAATATACACCTATTTCTCCATGGGGAGTTCTCTCAATCCGACGATTTGGTCCAGCGTATTGACGAGCAGTTGAAAAATACTTTCTTTTTTTTTTTCCCCTGGTGCAGAAGGAAACTCGGCGGTCTTTTGTCCGGCCATGGCTGTACAGATTTAGGAATACCCCAGAGAGAGAGAGAGAGAGAGAGATGTACCCTTCCTGCGTTCGCGGGGGAGTAAGATAAGGGGGAGTCTAGAGTAAGATTGAAACCACCGGGCTCGGGCCTAGAGAACAGTCGCTCAGGGTTAGCTGCTGCTTCTCGGGCTCTGCGGTAGGTTGGTGGGATGGAGAATGTGTCATGTCACGGGGAAATAGCGGGGGAGAGGACTCGAGCATTGGTTTTTGGGTAGGTTGATGTCGCGGGAGAGCATTATTTACTGGTTCTGGTGTTGTTGGTGTCGGGACTATTTGAGATGTATATGTATAAGACAGTATTATATAAATATATTTGGTTCTTAGTGGACTCGACTCCAACTAGGTGGGGTCTCCCGATCGGGTAAAGCGCTCATTACCTCATCGCTTGCTTAGGATTCGAGCCTCTCCTCCATTCTTCTATCACAGAGATATGGCCGGCAACGGCGGATATGGATACTGTCTTCCAGGCTTTCCACACCCCCATCCAGAAACTAGTTATCGGAGAAGCTGTCCTCCCACCCCGCGGCCCTCATTCGACTCTCCTAGCCTTCTGCACTCTTCATCTCTCAATCATGCACGCAATATTACTCCTCCCGAAGACATGGTTTTTTCTTCCAAAGAGCAGCATGCAACAGTGAAGGAATTCAAATCACCACATGACCAGGTTCGCAAGTATGTTGATGGTTTCAAAGACTGGCGTTCTGGAGCCAAGATAAAAGCTGGTTCTCAGGTCTATGAAAACGGTCTTTCTGTCAAGATGTCCATGAAAGAGTGGATCAAACTGAGTAAGGATCTCAACATTTTCGAGATGGATGAAAGGTTTAAGCTTGCTTATTTATTACTTAAGATACATTGCTAATATAAGCTTAGATATCCGAAATATTCGTATAACTCATTTACTTCGATGCTTACCGTCCAATTTATGACCTCCCCTATACACGAATCGGTGGTGTCGATTTTTACACAAGGATTCATTGTTGCTCAACAAAGCCTTCCTCCCTCTATCCGCACGAGGATTAATACTGTTACGGGCCAGGATTTTAATGGATTTGGAGGTCGATATAAAGGGTCAGGAAAAAGGCCTGATCTTGGGGTACAGTTTCGAGATATTGCTGGGGAACGCAAATTAAAATTTGTCCTTGAAGTAGGCTTTTCGGAGAGTTACGAGGACCTCGTTGAAGACGCCAAGATGTGGTTAGAGGGGATGAACAATACCTCCGTCGTTGTACTCATCAAGTTCGAAGAGTTGCCGAAGTACCAAAATCCAGCTTCTAACCTGGATGATGATGACTTTGAGCAGTTAGAGTTTCCCGAGATGTCAGAGGTTCGCTATTTGGATTTCAACCTTGAGGGAGAGTATGGCCCTGTCACCTATAAGGGACTTACATGGGTAAACCGTGTATCGGCAATCTTTATGGAGGTGTGGAGACGCGATCCACCCAACAATCTAGCGACCCAGAGTGGAGACCGTATTGTAGGCCATTATTTAATGAAGATTTAGTACTTCTGTATGCTGACAAGTTATATCTTATATAGGACCTTCTTGCTGGCCAACCTCAGCTTGAGTTCAAGCTTAGTGAATTTCTCGACATCGCGCCTGAAAATGAGCGGACGATATCCTTTTTATGGGAAGACTACAGGCTTCTCTTGGAAGACAAGATCAAAGAGTTGGCATTTTCCAGATGTCAATCTATGTTAGAAGCCCGTGCAGGATCGACAGATCTCAGAGATAGTGATTATGATCTATCTTCCGAAGGGTGATCGCTAAAACGATCGCTAAAACCTAAATGTGGTGGTGTATGAGTTAGCTTTTTGATTTTTGCACTTTACTTTTCTATAAGGCTAGTCCAGCAAAATTACGGTACAAGGTAGACAGATACTCTGAGCTCTTTACAAGTCTATAATTTTATGCCGCAAGGCCAATTCCACTTTTTCATGTGTGGATACGCCTCCAAAATCGATGGCTAGGCCCTCTATTTCCGGATGCGAAATCACTAAGAGACTGTTTTAAGATATATATTCGTAGAGGGAGGGACGAGGAGGGGGCGGAGCCAAGGTATTTACTGAGCCCTGGCTATGCGGTTTAGAGGTGATACGTGAGGGGAGGCGGAAAACGAAGAGAAGGGTCTCGCGCTTTGTAGATGCTACCTAGCTCTAACTAACTAGCTAGCCCTGTTTTGTGGGGTAACTATAGCTAGGAGGGGAACATGCGGGGAGTTGGGTGTCAGCGAAAAAGCTTAGAGAGAGGGGGGTAACTAGTAAATAGGAATACGCGCTACGCGGATTTCTCCTCGATCAGCACCTTCCCCTCCCTTTGCATCTTGCTCATTACCGTCCTCAAGCCCTCAGCCTTGACCCTAACCCTCTCCTGTCTCCCTGCAACCTCCTCCTCAAACGCTATAGCAGCCTTGCGCTTCTCCCGCCTCAACGTAGTCATCCGCTTCACGATGCCTGCAAACTGGTCAACGAACCAGTCGCCGCAGTTCTCCCAGGTGTCGAGAGGGAGGGAATTGAAGAATTGGTGGCGCTGGGGTTCGGGGAGCGTGTAGATGTAGGAGAGTTGCGAGGAGAGCGGTGTGGTAGTGAGGTCGGGGGGAAGGACGAAGGGGTGGGCATTGGGATCGGTGTCGAATGGTTGGTCTTGGAGCTGGTCGTAGGTCATGGCTGCGAGGGCAATTGGGGGGAAATCGAGTTGATCCCCGTTTGTCTTCTCCTTTGTACGCGGTCCAGGGGTAGTCCTGCGTGATATGAGAGCTGGCGTCCGACTAACCCTGGTAGCATTACGCTCCTCTTCTTCATCATCGCTACTGCCGTAATAACTTCCTGTGGCCTCACTCCATTGAACTCGTGCCCGAGAAGCGCCTTTTCGTGCTGGCATCATTTGTCCTAGCTGGCTTTCTGATGTATCCAGGTATTGGACCCCTCCCGTATGTATCGGACTATCGGCCATGGAAATGGGGTAGGAACCGAGTTCCTCAAGCACTCTGCTTCTAGGGTTCCCTCCATCGCGTTGGCCGCGGCGAGTCCGGCCCTCGAGCTTGGTGCGAACGGGCACTTCAAAAGCTGCTTGATCCACTTGGAAGCTCTCATTGATGGTCACAGTCTGGTCCGGGTCTCCGGCGTAAGCCTCACCCTCACCATCGCTCCCCGACCCCGAGCTATCGTCATCGGCATCTAGCAGCCTCTTATCACCCTGAAGCCTTAGCTCATCGGGATGCTCCTCGGCATTCCGCTCTCGGAATCCCCTCTGACTGCTAGGGACCTGTACATCACTAATAGATCGGTCGAAGTCCTCGCTAACGTCTGTATCAAATGCCCCGCCCTGAGTATCGACCTGGATATTTCTTCCAAGTAAGTCTCTGGTTTCATGTCGAGTCCCAGCTCCGTTGTTGGGCTTTGAGAACACGTTATTCCCGGGGGTTCTGTGCTGGCCATCAACCTGTTCCTGTTCGTTCTTTACATGGCCTAGGTGCTTCTGGCCGGCACTCGGACTGGGGCTGCCGGTGTTGCGGCTCAAATCGTGGGACTTATTCCATTGCGGCGGTTGCTTAACCTTTAGACCCGCCGCTATTTCACGGCGAGTGACAGCGTTCGGCGGGTTGTTGATACGCTGCGCCACGAAACCCTTTACGCCTTGGTTCATGACGAAGAATTTAGTGCAGAAGATACAGGGAGAGGTGAGGCCGGGAGCTGAAGTCGCTCCGGCGTGTTAATTGGGATTTGGAGGTCAACGCGACGCGTTCATCACCCAGCCGTGTCTACTAAACTGCACGAGAATTAGACATCGGGAGAGCAATAACGGAACGAGCAATCTTCCGTAGAGGCATCGACCTACCTGCCTTTGGCAGATTCTACCTATATGATCATCTATCTGTTCCGCCGGCAATGAACAACATCCCAAGGTCCGTAATTCCAGCTACTCCATTTCCATACGCAGCAACCTTCAATCACCAATTCACAATGCACCAGCCTCATGCCCGGGAGCTACACGGATGAAGGAACAATGCCTCCATTCAAGTTAGATTACTCTGTAGAGCAGAAATCAAGTCCCGCCCCATCCTCGGGGGCACGTGATTGCACCAACAAAGCCACACTCATTTACCGTCTAAAGTCTGGCTTTTCAACAAACCGGCTGAATGGTCTAGTGGTATGATTGTCGCTTCGGGTTTTCATATTCCCGCTTCTCGCCTGAGAAGTCTCATTGTGACAGGCCCCGGGTTCAAGTCCCGGTTCAGCTCCGTAATTTTTTTTTTTTTTTTCACGTTTTGAGTTCGTCCTTCATCTCTGTACTTTCGTTTTTCTTCGTGCGATCGGATCTAGATCATTCCTTTTTTCCCGGGTTCGTCAACTAACCCAGTCGAATGTCGAGTACACCCCCCCTTTAGTTCTCCATTGCAGGCAATGCCGATCCTACGTTTACAATTTCTATACTTGGGTATTGGTAGTACGCACTGCTAGTTAAAGCACCAGCAGCTATGGCATTGTTGATCTCAGGAAGGTGGCGACAACTCACAACCCCCGATAGGCAAATAATGTTGGGGACGTGGCCGCGGCACACCCTTGTAGGATAGAAGGGAAACTCTTGCCTCCTCCCTTCAATTTGGAAAATGGTCTCAGCCAAGGAGGGCAGTGGATTTTCGGTAGAGTTGCAGTGGAGCTGCAGTGGATTTGCAGTGGACGTTCCACCAAACTTCCAGGCTTTGAATATTAGAAGCCTAAATGAGTAGTTGCCTAACGTCCGGTTTGAAACCTACCTGACGAGTGATCTCACTGGTCTGACAACCTGCGAGAACAATGTAACAGAGTAAGATGAATGATGAACTTCTGTGTTCCCTGGATCACGCATGACTCTGTTTCTGCACGGCTAGAGGTAGTTAGGCCAAGGATGGTCGTGGTTTGGACCGGAGAGTGGACCAAGAGCGAGGGCGTGTCGTATGACCGCATAGTCTCTCGAAAGAAAAAAAAACGCATAAGTCCGAGGGGCAAAACTTGCGAAGCTTGCATGGTCTTCGCATAAGCTTAAACTAACATCAAAGGAGGGGAGGGACTCTGAAACTCCAATCATGAACAACTACATGATTAGAACGAACCGAACTCTCGGGATGGCTATCGGTGTTCGCACTGAGCTGACCTGGCGGTAGTACATGGGATTCAGCTCGAATTGCGAGGGTGATCTGGAGCGGTCCGGTTAGAATCCCATGGCGGAGCACGCAATCGCTCGTACCCACAACGCAGCGAACACATGGTAAAATGAAAATCCTCGAGGCCTCGCAGGAGTTCGCATCTACGTCAGGCCAGATCTTGTGTTGCATGCAACCTTGACGGCGATCATCAGGTGCTGACGCCGACGAGTCTCAACGCAAGCACAAATCGGACCAGACTCAGCAATTTCCTCAGTGCCCGAGAACCCAATCGACCGACTAGACCTGAATGCGGAGACTCGGACAGAAGGGATCTCCGCAGTGGATGGGGTTAGGGGACTCTCTGCGTTGCGGACATAATGCATGGCAAGCCCCGACTCCCCATTGAGGTGCACAGCCGTGGCAAGTGATTTGCTGTCTCGAGCGTCCCATGCCACTGGGTTTCTGGGTTTCCGCCAGCGGAAGCCGTGAAATACTCACCCATGCCGTTCCGCCCGGAGCCACTAGGGAAAGGGGCCAATGACTCTGTCATGGACCTGAACAGAGCTCTTGTATAAGCTTTTCCATTTGGGCTAGTGTTGTTGGCAAGCTGCTGGATTGGCGGTTGGTGTTGGGCCCACCACGAAGGCGGTCAGGCAGAGGCTAATGGCTTATCCACGAATAGCAGGTTCCAGGCAACTCTCGAGCCAGTTGATTGGAGAGTTTCAGGGAGTATCAGATGACATTAGTCGAAGGGAATCGATTGCTTCCTGATCACTCATCCCGTCCGTGATATTCCGCACTGCATACAACATTGGGTACGGGTAGCTGCATTTGTCCACGCATGACATCGGCATCGACAGCAAACCCGGCCCGAACTGGATGGCTATGTACCACCGTTCATAACCCACGGGTACCGCCGTAGGCATTGCTAAGCGGAGAGACCCCCAATTCAGGATCTCGAGATGGCAGACCAGCGTGACGCTAGGTGGTACCTGGAACAATATACAAAGCAGAATGCATCTACAGGTCCTAGTAAGCGCGGGGAGCCCGGCTGCTGGTCAATGCTAAATCCTGTCGGGATAGGCGTGGAGATTGTAAGCCTGGACGCGATACTGGGCGTCTCGTCAGACTAACCGAATGCATTGACAATTGAATCTGGTCGCAGCGAACCCCATCGCCCAAGCCCTCTGAGAATAGTTACGAATTTCTTCTTATCTCACTTGACGCTCGGCTCCTAGGATGGAGGGTGCCCGCTGCTCCGCGGGATTAAAGCCGCCGCAACCACCTGATTGGCTGGCTGGGTATTCGAGGAACCCAACTTATCTAGCAGTCCAGTGTCTCGCAGGCTTGGTAGGCCAAACTGCCTTGCGGGGGATCTTCTTTTCGATCTGGCTACTGTCTGGTGCCGTGTACACGCACAAATTGCACTCGAAGGAGGCGGCGGCTGATGGGAATATGCCATAGCGATTAGGGCCGTGAAGCTAAGGAGGGTAACTTAAAGTAAAGGAGAAAATAACGACCTCCCGGACCAGGAAGTGGCCTTTGAGGAGGAACTGGGAAATAGGGGCGAGGCGTGGTAACAGATAGAAACTAGCATCCGCCTTGGGTGCTAACGTGGCGGACAAAGAAAGATGGTGGGTGCAAAATGCCCTAAAGCACGTCCCTCAGCCACGGCAGAAGATGCGGCTTCGGAGGAATTCCTTAAGAAGATGTCGTTTTGAACCATTCCTCCACCTGCGCGGCATCGAGGATCAATCTCGATTGCGCCACCGTTCGGAGCCGAATGACAGTGGCGGGAATCCCTCCCCAATGGAATTCAGTTGAGCCCAGCATGTATGTAGGAGCAATCGAGGGCGGTCACAGGGCTTCGGGCGACCTTATCGTCTGGGCTCGGGGTCGGGCTCTTTTTTCCTTGAAAAAAGGAAGAGGTTGTCGCCGGTCGAAAAGCGGCCGCCAAGGACGTGATCGAATCTATGGTCGTAACCTAGTTGCTTGCGAATAGGTGGCCTACTCTCACGCTCATCGCAAGAGCGAATCAGATAGAGCCCGAGGGCTCAGGCGACTAACCATCGGGGAACTACAAGACAAGACACTATTGAGAACTAGGCCATCCCATGGTAAGTAGAGAGCCCGCCAGATTACTCAGTACCGCCTCTCAGAGATTATCGACTTGGTAATGGGGCTAAGAAACCCCACCAATGGCTACTGGCCAGAGCAACTGGCTTCTGCAGATATGTACCAGCGTGCGCTTTTTGGTTCTCGCCGACCTCATGACGCAGGAACACGACATCGTGGCAGCCGATACATAACGTGGCTGCCAAATGTCGCTGGAGAGAAGGTCATTGCACTGGAGAGGAGTCCGTCAACACTCGATCAAGTGGAATGACAGGTCTTGGCCGTGGTACTTGCTCTGGGGGCGAGAGGAAAGCGCGCAAGGGAGGTTTCCTTCTTGCGGGAGAAGTGCGGGGACGCGTGGTTCGTTCGGGGGATCCTCCTCGAGAGAACCACAGAGGGGAGCCCATTATTACGCGAGTTCGATCTCTTCCCGCAGCAGGCCAAGAACGAGGCGCTAGACAGGTGCGCCGGCGAAACTGAGGTGGGAGTAGCGGAGGCTGCCTTGCCGCAGGGGGTGGTGGTTGGATAACGGCGGCGGACTGTCAGCGCCTCCAAGGGTCAGCGTCAAGCTTCTTTTCTGGGACGTAGGTAGGGATAGCTAGCAGGTTGAAGGGAGGGTAGTAGTCTGCCGTTGGAGACATGTCCAGTCTTGCAGCCGGGCTTTTGTTCAAGAGAACTTAAATCGCCATAACCAGCCTCCTCCTCACTACACCCGCTGCCTCGTTGACTCCCATTGCTCGCTGCCATCTCCCCCTCCAGGCCCGGCGTGTGCTCAGTAACCTACCGCCTGCTCGGGGCCTTTGTTCGTGCACCACCGAAGGACAATTTCCTTGCCCGTCACGCTATTGGGCTATCGCATTTCCCCTCGACTCCTCAAGCCCTCTGCTCGGCCATTCCGTTTTCCGTCTGTGGCACCCGCAGACCCTCCATAGGCTGGTTCAAGGTACATATTCTGGCTCGCACTCGCTCTGGCTCCTTGGATCTGCTGTAAGGAGCACCGGCGCCAAAGCACTGCTCTGCCCGCAAACAAGCAAGCAGCAACACGCACACAGACACATCCAGACAGCCAGACCCTTACGGATACACACAACGAACGTTTTCGGACGCCGTCTCCATCGGCCACCCTATCAGGATCGCCGCGCCCCGATCCGGCGATTGCTGCTTGCCTGCCGGCGACAGCTGCAACTGCTGGGGGCCCTGAGCGTATCAGAAGCCGAGCGAGCAGGTCCGCGTACGGTACCCCGAACGGCGCACTCCTGATATTCCTGCGACCCTACGGAGCACGTATTTCGTATTTCCCACCTCTACGTCTTTCAGCCGCAAGGCAGCAGGCAACCACAGCAGCCAGCAACCAGCAACCGCCAACCGCAACCACAGCAACAACCGCAGCGCAGCGCCCTTGCCCTCCCCCTCCCCTCCGTGGCCAAGGGCGGGCCAAGTCCCCCCTTCGACCCCAACCCCGACCCCAGCCCGAACGACCCAGGCAGGCAGGCAGGCAGGCAGCCCATCTCCCAATCTCTCAATCTCTCAATCTCTCCCGCTGCAGCGCCGGCAGAACGCGCGCAGCTGGTGGCGTCCAGTCCCAGGGGGCCTACGGTGACGGAGGTACTGCGGGCCTATTCCTGGCTGCTCTACTGCACTGCTAGCTACTGCACTTTCCAGGACACTGGATCTATTCCGTACTGTAAGTCACTCGTGTGTATGTACCGACCAGGGCCGCCGCCCATCCCTGCCCATCCCTGCCTCCATCGCTGTCTGCAAATCCACAAATCACCTCCGTCTTCAGCCTCCACCCTTGATTCTCCCTCCCCAAGTCGCCGCCCCTTTTGCCCTATCCTGCTGTTGTTCCCGCACCTCAAACTCAATTGCGCATAGAGTTTACGTCTCTCCCTCTGCTCGCGATCCTAAACCGCTCAGAGTTAGCGGCCGCAGCAGAGCGTTGGCGGTGGCCGATCGGGGCAAATCAAGCCTGCCGCTTTTCCTAGACGGCGTCTCGGTACCAGTCCTCGATAAAACCTAATCGCTCTTTTCAACACGGACCTCCCCAGGTGGCTGAACGCTGAACGCGCAACACCGACGCTCTCCTGAACCCGTCCTGCAACGACTGCCAAACTGCTCGCAACTCCCTGCCGCAGCTACGGGGCATATCGATCGCCGCAGTCCAGGCGAGAGAGGCCAGCTGGTCCTCAGACTCCGTCTGCAGGGTCCCTGACTTTGCCGCGAGCTGCCCTCCAGTGGCACGCCCTACCAGTTGTTTGGCCGCCCCCCGGCTCTGCTGCAGCGAAGTAAGGAGGAGGAGCGTCAACTTGGGAGCAAGAGCGAGGGTTGTGGAGAGAGAGCCTGAGCCTTCGGTAGACTACGCGCGTGGCGTAATTCTTAGTTGCCGATGAATAGCAGTGAGTACCAAACCCGACCCCAACCCAACCCGCACCAATCCAACACGCCTCCTCCCTCCTCCCCATTGCGTTGCCCACCACTGCTACCGCTACCCACTCGCTGCGCCATAAATATTCTTCGCGCTTGCTTGGGGGGAGGGGGGTTTTGTTATGTGTGTTTCCATTTTTGCTCTGGCAGAGATCCCCACTGCCCGCACCCCATCACCCATCACCCATCACACATTTGTCCCCCAAACCCGCTGCCCCCTCCCCCAAAAAAAAAAACAAGTTGTCAGCACCAGCATGACTGGTCGTCGATGCTCCTTTCCTACTGGTCTCGCTCCGTCAAATGGGCCATGCAGCCACGAAACGCCCGTGGACGTGATAATTTGGTCGTGTGTGGCAGGATTGTAAGGCTAACATTGGGTCTACCCGAATCGAAGCCCTCGTTCGCGTACCATATGAGCCTTCCTGTCTCAATCCCATGTCATCACAACATCACAGTACATACGATGGGCAACCGTATTCATCCTTCACGGTCGGGCTTGTCGACGAGCAGTCGCATGGTGACAGCCCTCGAGGCCAGTCATCCGCACACTCCCTGCCACTGCCTGCACGCAACGGCATTAGTTACATATCCCTTCCCGCTTCACAGGATGTTTGGTTAGTGCAATTTCATTGGTCCCGGCAATTGCGTTCGCCTGCACTCCCATCGTACCGACATGTCTGATCGGAGCTTTTTGACTGGGCCTCTGCCCAGTGCAACTCATCCCCATCAAACTTTGGGATTTTAGATAGTCGCGGTGGTAGTCCAGCGTAGGGTCGCACTGCATCTCTGTATCTCTTGTGCGATATTCCTTTTAGCCTTTTTTTTTATTATCACGCGACGAAACTCGATATCGTCAAGCAGGAGATGTCGCACTTATTCACTGGTCGTTGCTTGTCGATTTGATGTACTCTGTAAGCCTGCAGTCCGGAGCTGACATGAAAACTGAGGCATCAGTTTTCACACTGGAGTCGGAATTCCAGCCAGTCCAGTAGCCTCCACCTACGACTCTGCATCACCAAGTTCAGCCGCGTCGCTTGCTTTTGCTCCGATCACAACGAACATTTATTCAAACTCCCTTAGTGGGTCTGTGCCATTCCCTGCAACTGCCCCTCCGGCGTACACAACCGTGGGGAGCTACTCTCAATACGCCATGTCCGAGTTGAGACCGAGGATTCCTTCATTGTATGTGTTATTCCCGTTGCTTTCCTCCCTTCGTTTTTGTGCGGCCTGTTCCTGCGTTGCGCCCTTTGGTGAATATGCCTTCCTAACGCGATCACCGTGATACACAGGCATTCATCCACCTCTGGAATGCCGCCTCCATCTCGCTCACCGGGGATCGGAAATCCCGTCTCTCCTTCTTTGGTCGCGTCCGCCAGAGACAACTACACTACCTCAACTCCCCACCTCACTAGACATACCCTTCCAGCTCGCAATTCATCTGAATTGCTGTCTCGGTCGCCTCACTCTCCGCTCCCCTCAACCCCTAGAAGCGCCGAGTCTGCAGGTATCGCGCTGTCCCCATCGTCAAGCACAACCCTCGGGGGCCGGACAGGCTCGTTGCAGCTCGACCCGTCTACTCCGCTGGGAATAGGTGCTGGGACAGCAGGGCCTCCGCTTGAAGCGACTCTTGTTCTTCATCGAATCACTTCTGCTGATGGACACAATATCCAGCCCGAGATCCATGCAAGGATCGATAAAGGTTTCTTCCTGGCCGACCAAGATTGGACATGCTACCGCCGCAATTACTTCTCCGTTGCCTGTTCCTACTCCCTTCGGCCATCTGTACCATCCGCACTGTTCCTTAACCGTAACTCGGCAGTGCCAGAGAATATTGTCGCCTTTGCCATGTCAATTTCCGCCGTCGTAGATGGTTCGGGCGGGAAGGCGATCGAGCTGGTCCAGCACACGCCGAAGCGAGACAAAGGTCCCCAAGGCAAGCCCGACCGTGTCAAGCTAAGCCCACAGCCCGCAGCATCGCTCGGGGCCTTTCCCAGTTTGCCCACGGTGTCTAACCCCCTTCTTTCTGGTTCTCAAGTGCCCGGTCAACAAGAATATGAACAGCCGTACTCACAGCAAAGTCAGCAACAGCAAACAGTTGCAAACTTTGACCGGATCCAGTTCAAATCCGCCACAGCAAATAACGGGAAACGGCGTGCAGCACAGCAGTACTACCACCTCATCGTGGAGCTTTATGCTGAGGTTGGTGGCCATACCCCGAATACCCTAGGGCCTGACGGAAGGCTGGTAAAGGTTGCAACACGTATCTCGGCGCCTATGGTCGTTCGGGGCCGTTCGCCTGGCCACTACCAAGATGACAGGCGGGCAAGTTCATCAAGCGCTGGCCCGGGAGGAGCTGGCGGCGGTGATAGCAATGGGGGAGGCTCCATCCCACCTTCTGGCCCTGCCTCAGGTAATCGGAATTTGGGAGAATCAATGTCAAACTCCCCACTGCCTGTCATCGGCAGTTCCAACTCAATGCTAGGAGGCTCTAGTTACCAGGCCAATAGCGGTTTGTCTTCTCACCATCACTCTCCAGCCAACAGCAGCGTCAACGGCCATTCGCTATCCAGCGCGTCCTCCAGCGGTGGTCACCTCGAAACGCCAATCGACCCCATCCTGTCAACCGAAGAAGCGTCTTCGATTGAGGAATTCCCGAACTATCAATACTACCCATCTCCTCTCTACGAGTCGCATATTAGCCAGTCTCGTCCGTCTCATAGCCTACATGGCTCTCAAATGCCTTCCTACCGAGATGAGCGAAGCAGTGGTCCTCCATATGCTGCCTACGATGGAGATATTCGGGCTTATTCTACCGGTGAATCTAGAAGACCAATCAAAGAAGAGTACATGGGACCTAGCCTCCCTAATCTTGCGAGCACTTGGCCCTTTGGTGCCTCCTCCGGTAGAGATTACAATCGTTCAGACACTCTCCGCAGATGTGGACGCTTTGAGGGGACAGAGAGCTCCAGGGGTTACTATCCGGATCTTCCTGCTCTTTAGCTTTTCTTTTTTTTTTTTTTCTATTACACTAATCTATTCGGATGCTTTCCATTGGGTTTTGGGCACTAAACAATGCCAAAATCAGGCGCAGGACTGGGTCATAGGCTACGGCTCCCCAAACCATCGATTTTGCTCTAAAGAGAGACAGCTTTCAACGTTTCAATTCTTATTAACGTCCTCAAACTAGTTTTCTTGTAGTTGTAGGTTTATCTGCCGGATTCTTTTTCTTTTTTTCTTTTTTTTTTAATGGTTTATTCTCGTTGCAGACCTAGGAATGCGGCATTCAGGGTTCGATCTGCATCGCCCCTCACCCGCTAGTTGTATCTTCTGTGGTGCAACTAGGGGTGGGGGGCGCTAGAGGGTTGCCTGGTATTTCATTGGGATATGTGATCTTATGGCTGGCCTGAGACGGGACTGCAGGCCTCTAGCCCTAAAGCGCTTCGTCTTTGAAAATTGGTGTTTGGTCGAAAAGGGATCTTGGCTAGCATACTTTTTCTTGAATTGGTTATAGGGATGATTAGGGTATCCTGGATGTGCGGGTCTTGGACCTGACGGAATCATTGGGACGGGTTTTACAGGGTCGAGGGTGAAAAAAAAAAAAAGTCGTTCTTACTTTGGAGTCTTGGATATTTTTCTACTTTATTCCTCATGTTATGCAACGTGATGATTTACACATCGGCTCTTGGGATTAGAGAGAACTTTAACGAGTGCTTTTCTACTTTGTTTCCTTTTCTTTATTTTTTTATTTTTATTTTTTTTACTTCGCTCCTCCTCTTTCCACTACTTTGACCATAGAGATGCGCTCAGTACACATCTATGTACTTGTATCATATCCCAGGTAACGCTCTTTCGTTGTTTTTATCTGCTGTTGGTCTCTAACACGACATGCGCCACTGGGTTGGGGAAAGCCCAGGGGCAAAGAATGTTAGAGGCACTGCCGCGAATGTAGATGTGTAGGTAGTTAATTCTGCCCAGTTCGGGATCGTTCCCACCCACAAGCACTTCCTATATTCTCATGTAGCACGATGAGACCAATGTCGATGGTGTGCTCTTTGCAGCGCGCAAGAAAACCCGTTTGCATGGGCAGGCAGCACAAGGCATTTGGCAAGGCATCGGCAAGGCTAGTGCCAGGGAGATGGAGGGGCTGTTAGCGGTATACCATCGGATTTTGCTCAATGGATTGAAAACCAAACTTGGACACGTGGAAGAGCTCCACCACCGATGCTCCATCGGCTTTTGACTCGAGCCCATGGGAACCACGTATTGAGCGCACTTGGGGACATGTCTCCCTCTCTCTGGGCCAGCCCTCTCGGGCCTTGGCCAGCCAGGGTCCTCGCTCTGGTTTTGCTTCTTCCGGAGCTGAAGCCAATCTCGATCCAGTGCAGTTTTTGCCGGCAATACCAGGGAGGGAGGGGATGACGGAATGGGGAAGGGGGGGGGGAGGGGGGGGGGGGAGGGGGGAGGGGAGGGGGGTTTAGTGTCGAAACACGACGGCGGCGGTGGTGGTGATGGTAGTAGTAGTAGTAGTAGTAGTAGTAGTAG
>JAJDFF020000268.1:0-45748 GCA_021527025.2 Geoglossum cookeanum | reverse complement strand
AAAAACAAAGATTATGATATTGAGGATAATGTTGCCCCAATCTCCTTTTTTTTTTTATTTTTATTTTTAAAAAAATATGCATTAAATAAAGGGGCGTCTTAAACAACAGCCCCCCCCCCCCCCCCCCCGGGACCAACCCGACCAACCCATCTCCAATTGCGCTTACGGCGAGGTTTTTTCTTTCATCGTACGCGCCGAGTACCGATTAAACAAGCCCGAGTTTTTTTTCTTTCTTTTCTCACATGGGTGGTCGACTGAATTGCTTCTTGTTGTTGTCTTTTTAGGCCATGGCTGGGGTATTGATATTTAAGAGGGTGGGTGAAATAAATTTCGTCTAGTTGCCGTCGTTTTTGCCGTCGTCAATGTCTGCGGTGGTGCGGGCGGCAGGGAGGACTTGCGAGCATTCGGTGAGGTCGTTGATGTTGTTAACGCCGAGGAGGGAGAGGCGGGTGTAGGCGATGGCGTAGTCCTGTGTTTGTTAGAGGGAGGGAGGGAGGGAGGGAGGGGGGTTTATTGTAAAGGGTAAAAGGAACTACTCACAGAGTTCCAGTGTCCCTGGCTCTTCACAAAGGCGGCCCACTCATTCGACGCCCTCGGATCCTGCGACAGCACCTGGTCCGATTGAAACTTAAACACCTTCTTCGGCCCCGGGTTCTGCAGTGTCTCGTTGTAAAACTTATTATCCCACACGCCGGGCGTGCTATCCTGTGGCTTTCCTGCGAGTTCGGGGTCTACAAACTCCTGTTTGGATGTAGAGTGAGCGCCGACTAGAGCAACCAACTGGTGTGCGTCGATGGTCTTGTCGCGGAAGAGCTCGATGAGCGTGTTGGCATCGGAGCGGACATCTGGGAGCAGGCCCAGTGGCGAGGCTCGTTTGGCGTCTTTGCGGCCGGCGAAGAAGCGGATGCGGGGGCCGAGCGGGCAGGTTACTGTTGCGTGGATGGCGGCGAATTGGATCATGTCGGCGGCGCTGACGTCGTATTTCTTAAGGCGCTTTTCGAGCTTCTTGGTGATCTTCTGGAGGCCGTTGTTCTCTGGCCGGTCCTTCTCGTTGAACAGAATGAACGACCCGTCGGCGCCACCAAAATCTTGACCTTGTGCTGCAAGCTTCTTGGACCACGTGCCGGCATCGTGAAAACCCAGGCGGATGGCGGCGCGCGCATGGTCGTTACAGAGGCCCTTGCGGCCGAGGAAGAGATCTGTGAGATCTTCAGAGATCTTGTACCAGATGCAGCACTTGTCGGCGGCACACTCCTTCTTGTTGGCGGGTGGGACTCCAATGACGCTGCTCTGTGCCGTCTCGTTCATCATCAAGATATTGGCAATGGACGTCCCAACAGGCGTCTTGGCACCGACTTTGAGGAGATCGCCGATCAGTTGCGGTGGTTCGGCGCCAAACGTCGTATCGACAGCGGGGAGAGCAAATGCGTGGGCATGTTGGACAGACGCGCTGGCGAGAAGCACAGCAGCGGCCGGTAGGAACAGCATCTCAGCGAACTCCTTGGAATTAAACAGGAGTCAGGGACGTTGCGAACTGGCTGGCTAGCTGCAGAGGAAAGAGCGTATGAAAAAAAGAAGAAAAAAATCAATGCTGGCAGTAAACACAGAAGCCCAACAATAAAAAATAGAAATAATAACGATTGACTGGAGTGAGTAGCTAACGAATGTCTTGTCGCGGTATAACCAAACACACGAGATCGTGCACCCGCGAGGAAAGAAAAGGGAGGAGAGGAAGAGGAGAGGAGAAGAGAGACGGAGAGAAGCAGGAACCATCGCACTACATATGCATCCCCATCCCGCACGCCATATTGCTTTTCGCACTCTGCCGGGGAAAGAAGAAGCATTTCCCACCCCAGCACTCTGTAAGCACCTTAACACTTCCAGCCAACAGGCTCCATCCCGGGCGGATCCTCTTGTAATCCGTATTCCGGCCCGCGCGATTCGCTGGCTGCGCTGGACATGGACTCCGGGGCCTGCCTGGTGCACTACTAATATGTCCTTAGTACACCCAGGTTCCCGTCGGGTGAGGCGGGTTCTCGATACCAGTCACACACGGCCGGTTCACTGATGTTGGGAATGACCTCAGAGATGGCGTTCTACTGCGGCGCGTGTTAGATGGGAATAGCATCGGGGGGTGCGTTGCACAGCCCCATGAGTGGAAGCGAGATGGGTACGGAGTCAACTTCTCTGTGTTTCGTACGTACAGAGAGAGAACTCTGCGACTGACTTTGTCTGTCAGACCGGGAAGCTGCAGACGGCGCGTGGTTTGTCGATGGAGCAGCGCAGCACAAGCCCTCCTCCTCTTCTCTCTCTCCCGCCCGTGCGTGCCTTGCAGCCTCAAGCCCCAAACAAAAACCCCACCAATACCACGCCCTCGTGAACGCCCCCTCGTCCACGCCCCTTGCGATGGACATTTCCCCTTCTTCCTCTTCGGGGGCCGACAGTCTCACAATTAATTCCCGAAAGCTAGTCTTCCGGCTGTCTTTTTGGGATGGGAGGGCGTCTGGCTCCTTGGCCAAGGAGCCAGACGCCTGCATTTGGTAAAGCGACAAAGTAGCCCCAGCACTAGCCGCCTACATGTATGTACGACCCAAATTACGATCTGGCGTCCACTCCACCTCCGGCCGAGCAGCCTATAGCAAGCACGCATTTTGTAATCACCTCTCGCTCGAATTGCACGTACAAAAGGTACACATTGCGATATTGTATGGGATAATCAAGCTTACGCTTGCTAGGATGAAGGGGTAGATTAGATCTGCGAGTGTGCCGAATACCCATGGAGGACAGAACACCTGGGACAGAAAACAGCCCAGGCCCCAAAAGACCAGCATCGACGACAACCCCCGACCCTCTTGACAGCCCAGATCCCGCTCGGGCGCTCAAGCCGAGGAAAACACCGTAGCAGTAATCCACCGAACAACGACCGCCGCAAAGTCAAGCCATCCCTGCCGAGAAAACGGCCAGTCATGATAATCAAGAGAACATAGGGCACGCATACAAAACGCATACTTAAAAGCACAACGCGTTGTTGCTTCGGTTGGCGTGGATGGGCTGTCTAGTGGTAGAGATATTCTTGCATTGAGGAGGTAGGAGACATGCCCCAGTTGGCCAGTGAGTTTGATCGTCAGGATTCGTTATAGCTATTCTAGCAGCTTGCTCTCCAACCGCAACTAGAGCTAAGTAACGCAAAAAACAAAAAAAAACAACAATCGCAAGCCACCCAATTCCCATAGGGTTGGCCCCAAGGTTGTTGCGATGCCACAAACAAAAATCTCAATTCACGCGCGCGGTCTTCAAAACCGCATCCAGAACCTTTGCAATAGCCCACACCTTCTCCTCTTCGTATTTCCTCGCCACAATTTGTAGCCCAACGGGGGCGCCGTCGTAGATATCTGCGTCGTCTGTTGTTTGGGGGAGTTAGGAGCGACGCCAGAAAAAAAAAAAAAAAGTTAGGGTCGGATTTGGGTATTTTTATACTTACAAGACTCCCAATTCATGCGGTCGGTGTCGTTTAGAGGTTTGTAGTCTTTGTCAAACAGATCAATGGTTTTGTCTGCTTTAGTCACGGGAATCACGACCGCGCTGTAGTCCATCAGGTTGATTCTTTCGGTGTAGCCTGGTTTTTTTCCCCCATGTTCTACGGCGTTAGTCGCGGTTTTGGGGTGGTATGGCATGGGGTTCTGGTGGGAGTAGGGAAAGGGAGGGGGAGGGACGAACCGTAATGATAGTATTTGTTCGGTATTACCGCCGCACTCGAAGCTACGGGCATTATAACCGCATCTACAATCTGGCCTTTGTACGTGTAGAAGTTTAGCAGTTGTCGTAACTAATTGTGGGTTTACCTGGTAAAGGCTGACCGTCATCACCATTGGCAGTAGAATTCCAATAATCTGAATAAGCCGCGCAGTAGTCCCTCCCCTGGAGAGTTAGGTCCTGATACTCCAGCAAGCTTATCGGATCTCGAAGTTTAAAGGCTTCCGCGAGCCCTGCGATTAGTGGCTCCCCAGATAGTTTAAGTTGCTTATGGATATCGTGTGCACCATCAGCCTTGAGAAATGCAAGCTTGCTGTGTGTTAGCAGAATTTAATAGTTAGAGAGGGGGGTTATTAATTTACGTGAATGGTCTCTGCAGTACTCGGGGACGGTGGGTTCCAATCGACAACCTATTAGCACTACGTCAATTGCGATAGTTCTTCCATGACAGGGGCGGGCAGCGCCCCCTGGTGAAATTTACCTTATGGCCCGCCTGACTTAAAGCATCAACTAGAACCCGCAGGCCCCTCAAAACCGGAGGGTGAGGTTCCACTACGCCATCAGCCCAGAATACCCCGAGCTTTAATGGGAGTCGACCATTAGCTGCACCATCAAGTGAAGCCCTCTCAAGAATAGAATCCGCCATCTCCTGGCGCCAAGGAAGGGTAGCTACCCCCGGGTCGCGAATCCACGGCCGAGTCGATAAAATAGAGCTCATTACCAGTTTCAGGGCATCGATTGAGGTAGAGAGCAAGCCGACGGATGAAGGGTAGGTGGTTTGGCCGGGGTTCTGTGTTTATGAGCAAGCGGCCGTTACAGCAGGTTAATGGAAGAGAAGTCCAAACCGTATTAGCGACATCTCTGTAGGAAAGCCGATCGTGGGTGGGCTTGATGGAATATATCCCGCAAAACGCCGCTGGGATTCTGACGGAACCGCCTGGGAGCACTAAGTCCGCATGTAATATTGGCGGCCAGGGACAGCGAATGATTTCACCCACCAATATCCGTGCCGACCCCCACAGAGCTACCCCTTAAGGCCTGAAGCGCTCCTTCTCCTAACCCGTTGTATTAGAATCAGGTAACATGTAGCCAAGCTTCTACATTTGCGAACCTCCCGATGACCCTCCACAGGACAACAGTTGATTCACTGGGTTAAGAGTTTCTCCAATGAGATTGTTGTCGGTTTCGCCACGCTGGGTCTTGCGAGAGAGACGATTAGATGGAGTACTTCCGAGGGACTGGAGCCCCAATAGCTTTCCCGATAAGCGGCAGTTCTACATACCAAGAGGGTTTGGGGTAGGCTAGTCTGATATGACAGAATTAGTCGCTACATTCACACCCTGGCGGCGGGGAGATAGATAGATACCTTGCAATAAATAACAGCACCTAGAGAAAGAAGCTCCTTGACAATCTGACTTTCGACCTGATGGACCTTGCTAGGGTCTTTGCTCCCTTCGTAGGTCCCAATCCAACCTATATACCCCATAGTAGTGTCGACACCTTTGACGTGAAATTGATCTTTCAGACTTACAGGTAGCCCGTGAAGGGGGCCTATGGTCTTTTTATGCTTGCTAAAATACTCGTCTAGCTCATTTGCGCGCTCTAGGGCCTGGTTGAACATGATCTCGTGGAGACAATTACTCTAGATGGACATTCAGTATGTATTCTACCCGCTAGAGTTTCTAGCGGAGGCTGGAAGCAGGTATCCACAGAGAGTCTTGACTCACAATTTGGTGAGCAATAGCTGTTGTCTTGCAATACGCGCTGGCCACCCGAACCGCAGTATATTGGCCCAATTCGATCTTCCCAACGAGAGACACGCTATCATTCCGAATAATATCCAGTTCTTCCGCGTCCAGAAATTTCTCAATAAACGGCCCGCTAAGCTGTCTCCGCCCCTTGGCATCCTCGAGGGCAGCCTTGTCTAGGACCCATCTCTGGGGGATTTTTGACATTGTTTCAGCGACTTTGGCTTTGGCCATGGCTTGCCAAGGCTCCAGGTTGCTTTGCATCTCCACTAACGGCAGTGAAATAGCTGTATCGCTTCGTTGGCGACAGAGATCTGGAGGAGATCGAAACTGCGGGGGTGTTTCTCGGTGCGGGGTGGCCGCTAGAACAGCTGCTGAAATTTGTGGGGTCTGGGGTCTGGGCGAAGAATATCCCAAAACCGTCGAACCTGATTCCTTGATCCGCTATCCAGATCTCCCCAAGGGTGGAGTGCTAGTGCAGTTCTAGTGAGCGAGTCTGGGAGCACGGCATACAACAAGGTCCATCCAATTGCAAGCTCTGTCTGCTGCGGTCTTATAATTATGAGCTTGGCGCTCTCCCATAACCTTGGCGCCTAGCCCAACTCTCCACCGCCGCGAACCTGCTGCTGCCTCCTAGTTTCACCCTTTGATAACGAGCCGCTAGCTTAGCTCAAGGTTCACACACCATGCTACGGCGCCAAGTGTTGGTTGTGGCCTCTTCTCTGCTACTCATTCTCTTCCCGAGCCTCATCAGAGCAAAAGCCGACAATGCCACGAGTCCCACAGCTCGCACAGGATGGACTTCCCCCCCGACGAAACGAGGCACGATTGATATACTTTGGTCGTGCCTATCAACATTGTTTATTTGCATTTGGGGGTTTGCATTCCCGTGCCTAGAGAAATGGCCGCTTTACTAATCGCGTGGAACAGAAGCTTGCATATGAATGTGCCCGGCCGAACGTTCTCCTCCGCTACAATATTTCTACGGAAGCTGATGTACTGCGTGATCGCTGCCATCGCCCCCGAGGTTGTGGTTTTATGGGCTGCCAACGAATGCGTCACGGCATGGTGGCATTCAATGGATATGCAACTGCGGGGTCACGAATACTGGACAATCACCCACAGCTTTCTCGCCCTGATGGGAGGAGTGGTGGCGGAAGGATCCCGCCATAGGGTTTTATTGGTGGAAGTAGTAAAGATCGACAAGACGAACCTAACCCGGTTGGGTCTCAAAGAGATACGCGACAAGAGCAAATCAAGCAACATTGTAAAAACCGTTGCATGTTTTCAAGTTGGCTGGTTGATTATCCAGTGTGCAGGCCGACGAGTCCAGGGCCTGCCTATCACCCCGCTCGAAGTTGCTACGGTGGCCTATGCCGCAAATTGTTTCCTGATATACGGACTATGGTGGAAGAAACCTCTTGACATTGAGGTCCCTTTCGAGATCACTTGCGAGGTCAAAACGACCGAAGAGAGGGTGTACGAAATCTCCGTCCCTGTGTGCACCCCATCCTACCCCTTCGACCAGTTTAAAAAGCTTGTCCGGAAAACCAGGTTTGGCGCTTTGAAGGCCTATACCTTGGATCCAGACGGCGATTCATTCACGACTGGCGCCATCCCGGCCGTCATATCAACCATGATATTCGGTGTCATCCACCTCGCAGCGTGGAACAGCGACTTTGCGTCCCCAGTAGAGAAAATATTGTGGCGTGTCTGCGGCTCCCTGGCGACCGGGCTTCCTCTCGCACTGCTTGTGACGGCTTCTTGCGATGAATCCCCCCAAATAGTAATGGTCCCCCTGATGTTGCTGTATATCGTCTGCCGCATATACCTCATGATTGAGCCATTTGTCGATCTCCGCAGTTTGCCCATACGTTCCTACGACACTGTCGCATGGGCTAGTTACATTCCCCACATTTAGCTTTCAAATATATATACCCCGCCGTCTAATTTTGCGATTAGCCAGTTTTGTGTTTGGGGTGGTGCCTCCATACGATAATGTGTTGGATTATGTTGAAACATGAGGTTCTTTCATCGCTACTGCGTCTCCCCGATCAGCAGGGTTTTCATACGCTTGGAGTTTTCTTTCTCTGTTACTTTTTCCTCGAATCAAGATATCCCACCAAAGACAATACATTTTTACACCCAACCTCCGCCTCCACAGTCTCCAGTCATCATTTATCAGAGTTGGCACGTCCCGGCGGCAACCCGAGGGGTGTGCCCCCCCCCCCGCCATCCTCGACTCGATCTCCCGCCCATTTATCCCAACAACCATAACCCATTAGAGATGGTGCTCGTACTCCCTCCCCACAAGTTCCAAACTTAAAATAAGATTTATTTTTACTTTTATTTTTTTTTTTTTGAATTTTATCACAGCAAGCACACAAGCGCCCCCCGCTGCAGCTACTATAAACACAAAGTCTACAGCACCTAAGGCCCAAAACAGCAAAACCCTCCCTAAAACAGATGCGCATATAGGCTAGAACTGAAGAAAATTTTTTTAAAATAAATAAAAAAATAAAAAAAAGAGTATTATAATCAAAAAAACAGCCCAACGTTTTTACCCCCAAGTAAAAAAAAAAAAGTAGAGTGGGTTGGGGCGCTTGTTATCGTCGGCTATCTGCTTGCGGGGGTCCTCGTGGGAATATATATATATTATGGGGATGGGGCGTTTGGCTAGTTGGGCGGTGTAAGGATGAGAGATCGAGAGGTGGGTTGTATGGGCGGGCTGTTATTATTGTGTCCGTTGGGGGTGTGTGTGGGGTTGGATGTACTCTACTGTCTACTGCGGTATGGGCGTGGATTCTTAGCTAATTATTCATATACTATTGTTATAATAAAGTGCTGCTATTCGCTTCAAAAATGACCAGTTCATCTAAATCTATGTTGCAAGTTTGTTTCCTCAGCTTACAAGATAATTTCGACGAATAAATAACCCAAGGATGATAAACTGCGTTCGAGTAGAATTTGAAACTTGTAAGAATCGCCCTACAAAGGTATTAAGAAAGGAGTGTTCCCTGCCTCTCCGCTAAGGACTTGTATCGCCGGTTAGTGTAGAACCAGAGAGCCACGCCGATGGCCTCGAGCATGGTCACTACGAACGCCAAGCGGAAAGAATCGTTCTAGACACCGTAGGAATGAGGGTTAGTGGGAGTGATACGCTCCAAAAAAAAAAAAATTAAAATAGGTTGGGTAATATGAGGGAATGACGCAAAAAAAAAAAAAGAAAAAACCCACAGAACTTCTGCAGACCGATTCGAATGCCGCAATCCTCGTTCCCCCCCCTAGCGTGTCGGAGTGGGAACACGACCAGCTCCGAATATCGCGGCCCGACCGCCAGCCAATCGGATACAGCACGGTGGCCAAAAGCCAGGCGGCGAGGCGCACAAACCCTAGCACAAGGGAGGTGAGGCCCATGAGGGTCATAGATTTCTTGAGGCTAGGGCAGTGGATGAGGTTGAGGGCCGCGATGACGAAGTAGAACAGGGAGGTGGCGGTGGAAACGATAAGGAGCGTGATGTTGGGCCACAGCACGGTGTTCTTGGGCCAGGGCGTGGAGCCGTCGTCGAGTCTGTGATTTCGCGTGCGAGAGTACTCGGCCAGCGTCGTGTACATCATGACGGCGACGATAGTCGACAGGACTAGGGAGAGGAAGCGCTGAAAGATCATGAAGCGGGTGGATTTCGGCCTCTCCCTCCTCCTCACCCGGGGTGAACTGGCTGCATTGCCCTCCATCGCGGCGGGGGAGCACTCTGTAGATGGGTTCTTCGGCTTTGCTGCGTTGCTGTTGCTGGCCGTTGTAAGAACTCGCGGTGATAACTGGGACTGCTTGCTAACTCGGGGACCTAACTAAGTCCTTATAGAGACGGCCAGGAGCCGCACATCAACAAGAAAAATGAAAATAGAAGCCTCTGCTAGCGCCTCTGCGCTCGCTGGTGCCGTCTGCGGCGGTACTGAGGCATAGCCTCTTGGTGATGCCGAAGCGCCGCCGCGGCACTGGCGGCGGCGGCGGCGGGAGAGCCGGTTGAACAGAGCGGGGTGTATGTGTGCATTTAGAGGAGCAGAGCGGTATAGACAGAGTATATATTGATTGGGAGAAGGTTTGTGCTAGCCTGGCGTTGTTCCGCCATGGCGGCTGGCCGTCGCGCTGAGTGACAGCGCGTCGCGGGGGAGTTTGGGAGTTGGGAGTTGGACTGGCGGGGCACGGTTTTGTTGGCGCGCTGTCATGTGACTCCTCATTGATGTGGTTGGCTTGGCACGTGTATCGCCATCACTCTCATCATCGTAGAATTGCAGTGTATTTATTTAATTTTATTGTGTTTGCGAATAACTATAACGTTACTAATAACTTTTTGGATCCTCAAACATCCACATCGGTTCTGTCGTCCTTCAAGCCTAGTACGTACTTTTTGTAAGTTAGGGAAAATAGAAAATCAACAGCCAAACAATCAACAATCAACCCGCCAACAACGGCTTCTGGCCGCATACAAAATGGCTGGATGGCGCAAAGTGTCAGCAAAAATCTCGTTTGGAAGGTGAAAGGCGGGCGCGAGGTGGGAAGGGCGTACTAGGTGGAATACATATGGATCCGCGGGTCCATCAATTCCTTCCTAACATCCACAAGATACACCTCCGCCTCCGACGCGGAATAATTCAAGACGCTTGTAAACAGATGGAGCGTGTACGACTGGAGCGAGTCCAACATTGCGATTTGGTTGAACCGGCCCTGGTTCTTGAGTTTTTTATTCTTCGCCCAGGGTGTCATGGGGACCTGTGAGAGCGCGGGGAAGGGAGAGGATTAGTCGTGCTGGACGAAGGGACAAGAAGATTAAGAAGCAAAGACGCGCGGTGTGGAAAGAGAACCTTGTAAACATGATCCTCCACATTCGCAAACCCGGCCGCAACCAACTGGCCCCTCAACTCCGCCGCGATATTCAGCGGCCTCCCGAGTTTCTCAGCCGCTCGGTTCAGGTTACTAATCCACCTTAATAGCGCACTATCTGGAGGAAATGAATTGTCATCCGTCTTGGACGTGGTTTCGTATTCCTGCATTTCCAGCCAGCCGCCCGGCTCGAGGCTATCGTAGGCTTGCTTGAGGAGCCGGGGTAGGTCGGTAATGCTGCCTCCCAAGGTGCGTGCGTGTATAAAGTCAAACTTATGGGGGAAGGTCCAGTCGGCTTCGCAGTCGTCAATGATAAATGTCAGGTTTGGAGGGACCCTGGTGGGATATTAGAGAATGAGCGCATGTTTGTGGGATAGATAGAAAGAGGGGGGTGCAGACCATTCGGGTTGTATGGGGCTTAGATCAGTGCCCACTACCTCAGCGGAGGGGAATTCGCTTCAATGTAGTGATGCAAGAGTTAGCCACAGCAAAAATGGGTGGAAAAAAAAATTAAAAAATTGCGACTCGGACTATATAGCTTACTCTGCAAAGTCAATGGCCCAAATTCCTACACGGAACCGGAGAGTTAGTTGGGAGCCAAATAGAAAGGTAACCAATCCCTATAATCTCTATAATCTCCGTGACGCCGTTACATACCAGTACCCGTCCCGATATCTAGAACACGCTTTGAGCTATTTCCAATCGGTGCAACAAAGAGCTTGCCGTCGAGGATGAGGCAATGCAGGTGGTGGATCTGAGATTCGGTATGTTAGAGTGTCCCCCACACGATAAAAAGAAAAAAAAAAGCAGTTAGGTAGGTAATAGTCAACCAAGTCGAGTCTATCCTGTTCCTTCTCATCGTTCGGCTTTTCATCACAACCACATCAGTACTCAACCCTCCGCCACTTTGGGAAAAACACCCTTGAACCCTTACAAACGGGTATTCGTTCTCGCAACGTGCATGATATCGTCTTCCGTTTTCAAACCGGTAGTGGTAAACGCTAGAGGCCACAGAGATGGCATACTTCCTCCTGTTTGGGGGGGGTTCGGTCAGCTTTGCGGGCTGTCGGAAAGTCGCCTGGGGAGATGGGGGCGGGGTGAATAACATATCCTCGTTGAGGGGGAACGTGTCGGCAGGAGGAGTGGAGACCTAGTGAGAGGTCGGTCGGTTAGCGGCGTGTACATTGAAGGGTAGGGTTCGCTGGCGACGGAACTAACATCAGGCTCAATGGCAGCCAGTCCACACTCCTGTCCGGTTTGGACCGGTGGACCAGGCTGCTTGGTCGTCCATTCCTGTCCGGTTTGGGCCAGTGGATCAGGCTTCATGGTCGTCCATTCCTGGCCGGGCTGGGCCGGTGGACCAGGCTCCGTGGTCGTCCATTCACTCTCCTGGCTGGGTTGAGCGGGTTGGCCTAGAGTTCCCATGGTAGCTGCTGCTGGTGATGATGGCAAGGCCGTTACGGTCCGTAGCTAAGTCCTTGACTCCAAGTCCGGTGGCCAAGTGAGGGGTTTAATAGAAGAAAAAAAGAAGAAAGGAGCTGGGAAAAAGGGAATAAAAAGAAGAGGCCCGTCCAGAACGCTGACTAACCGACCATTCATTCGCCAGCAGCCTTGGGACAGTCAGTATTGGTCCACCTACTCTATCTTGAAGTGCGGGGCTCTCCTGGATCCTTTGAGGGAACAAGATTGGTGGCCTCAAACTGGCAATCCGAGGAAACGTGGGACCCAGTTCAAAGGATTGGTGAGATTCGCGAAGGGCTTGCTGGAAACGATCCACTCGGCACCCACCACGGAGCACGCCCTGTCCCACTCGAGCCTGGTGGCCGTTACAAAGCCGTCGTCCGAAGTTCGTTCGTCCAAAGTCGTCGTCGTGCTGATTCCGGGGGGTATCCGCTGTGATGGAGGACAGCCGGACGACGCAGTAATATATACGTACTTGTCGACGGAGTACTCCGTCCTTTGTCTGTAGAGGGTCTAGCCATGAGTGGTGATCCCTCACGCCGATCGCTGCTCTTGGTTAGCACGGCAGTGATTCCAAGGCCGACCTAGGGCGGCCCGAATGCACGGTCTGGATTCAGCCCATGGGCGAGTTGGCGGTCTCGAAGCGGCGACGCGGCACGACGCATGGATGAATTGGCAAAGAAAAAAAAAAAAAAAAAGAAAAAGGGCAGGAGAGAGGGAGAGGGAGAGGGAGAGAGAGGGGAAGGGGAAGGGGGGAGAGGGAGAGACAAGAGACGGGGGGAGAGGGAGAGACAGAGACACGAAAGCGGCCACCACCACTTGGACCAACCACCTTTTTTCTTTTTCCCGGTAAGCCAACTCGAGGAGGAGGAGGAGGAGAAAGAAGAGAACGAACAGATTACAACCCTCCTCCTTCCACATCCACCAGATCATCAATCGCCCCCAACCGGGTCGTCGGGATGCCGATTGATGGGAAAAAAAAAAGAATATAATAAATAAAACCCGAAAAGAAGAAAAAAAAAAAAAAAGAAAATTCAGAAAGTGTAACTTTAAAAAAACAAGCGGAAGCAAATGCAACGCCGCCGCGCCCGCACCCGCACACGGCCGCCGATGGCACTAACTAACTGACTGACTTGACTGACTGACTCTAGCACTGACTAAGAACGACTAAGAACCCACCCACCGCCCGCAACCCGCACCCGCACCCGCATCCGCAACACGCACACGCATAACGCATCCCGCAACACACGCACCGCGCACTGAGCAACCGGGAAGCAGCCCGCTCCGTGTGATGAGTCACCGCACCGCAGTAGCAGCAGCAGCAGCAGCGCTTGGCACGGAATAAATAAATGCTCGGGAACGGGGCAGAAGAAAAGAAAAGAAAAGAAATATATATATATATATAGTTTTGAAAGATTGGCGGGTTGGAGGAATAAGTAATAATAATAATAATCATACAACCTGTCTACCTTATTAAGTGTTCCCGTGTGTCACCAACAAGGGTAGAAGACTAACACAAACATAGTAACTCTGCTTATTTTTTAATGATGCTTTTTCCTGCACTTTTGTTTTATTTACTATAGATTTACAGTTTATTCTAAATACCCTATCCAAAGTCCTTAATAATTACATAAATAACTTGTGATAATTGTTTACAAATTTATCTCCTCTATTATGATACTAGGTACTTTATTGATAAAATTGTTTTATAACTTTATTATTTAATATATTGATAATTTACATATATTTTAGTATATACTTTTATATTTAAAAAACATATATGTAGCTAAAAGCCTTTTTTAATTATATTATGATAAAAATTTCTTATTGAATAGGTCTGTACCTTTAAAGTAAATTGGTAGATTTTATATAATGAGATTTTTTATATTTTTGGTTGGGATTATGAGATTAAAGCTATTTAAATAATTTTGAAAAAAAAAAGATTTATATGACATAATACTAAAACCCTACTACCAATCTCTAAAAAAAATTAAATTTTATAACTCAAATTTGCAGAAATACATATTAACTAGATAGATAAGTAATAGACTTTAGTACTTTGTAGTGGTGAAATCTGAATACAGTCAGGAAATCATAAGAAAGTAAAAATTACAAGAAAAATTAGATCTTTTGAATTGTATTATTCAAATTGTATAGAGGTTTTTTGGTAAAAACATATTAAATAGATATTTTAGAGTTTTATTAGTAGGCAATATAAAAAGAGGGAGTATTTAGTTTGGGAAAATGATTAGGGATCTATTAATTTTATTTGACAATTTAAAACTAAAGAGAAGAGGAGGTCTAGAAAGAGACTTTGTATTTATTTACTTAAAAAAAAAAAACTCTCAAACTTCTGATTCGAATGTTTTAAGATATCTAAGCTATATTAGATGTAGTTAAGCTCACTGATTATGCTACAAATGGTAGTAACTTACAATAATACCTGTATGTAAATTTGTTAGGTAGCAAGTATAGTTGAAGTCTGCATGGAGGTTTACAAGCTTAGATGGGATTTATGAAGAGATTTGCAAGCTTGGATATAACTTGTAAACTATAAGATGAGTGATTGAGGCTTATAATAAGGTCTATAGGTTTTGTATTATAGTTAAAGTTTATATGGAGGCTTGTAAGTTTATATAAGGTTTATGAGTCCGATAATGAGTTCATGTAGCTTATGAAGGCCTACAGAAGTTCATAATAACTTGTGGCACTAGATCATAATATTAAGTAGCTTTTTTTTTTATTAGATTTATGTCACGAACGTAGATTCCAGGCGCTTGGAAAGCAAGGTAAGACTACTTCTATTTGACGATTCAAAGCTAAAGAAGAGAGGAGGTATAGAAGGAGGTCTCGCGTTTATATACATAAGAAGAGAAAGCTCTCGAACCCGCCACGAACTGTCATGAGCCATGCCAGCCGCGGTTGGGCCTACTGGCTATGCTACGAGCAGTAGTAGTTCACGGTTGGTCTGTTCGTAGGTTTGTTGGGCAGTACAGTTGAGGTCCGCGTAGAGGCTTACATCATGGTTAAGGCCTGTATAGAGGTTCGAGGGCTTTGCGCGAGGTTCGTGGGTCTGACGATGAGTTCATGCGGCTTGATGTGGCTTGTGGAGGCTAGGTCGGAGGCGATCGGGGGCTCAGATCGGAGGTTCGTAACAATTTAAATCCTATTAAGATAGAATAAGACTAGCTTAAGAATTATATAGTAGTAATAGATTCTTCTATTTATTAGTCTTATAAAAATCTTTAGACAGTTTTGTTAAAAGTATAGAAGACTATTAATAGTCATAAAATACTCGAACTTGTATCAAGAGATAATATATATATAAGATGTTAAGTAGTCATTAATACAAAGAGAGAAAATATTAGGTTTTAAAAGTAGTATATAATAGTATCATGAGAGTTTAGATTACAGAATAAGCCTTATTTATATTGTCAATATTTGCAGCTCACAAACTCTTTAAAAAGATTGATAAGAATGTTTCTTATAATCTTATTAGTTAATATACTAGCTATATATAAGACATGTCTAAAATAAATACATATAATACAAACTTTATATATGAACTATGAACTTATATGAATTTCATAGTTTAGAGTCTCGCTGCATAACTACTACCATACCCTGATATGAACATCTACAACTAACTATCTAGATCCTAATGCAACATTAGAGAAAATTTTTTTAATTTTTATAGCATACTATAGCCTCTTCCTGAAGTAATGTTAATATAATATAGTAGATAGTAGTGCTACTTTTCTATTCTTTTATTTCTGATAGAAAATTTTTTTTCTAATAGTAAGGCAATTAACATAAAGTGACTAATGACTTCAATCCAATACTTGAATACTTATTTTACTCAAGATGATTGTATATAGACTCAAACTTTATGAGACATAAGCTGGACATATTCTGAAATTAATACAAAACTCGAAGCTACTAAGCAATAAATTCAAACGGCTTATATCTCTTTAGTAACCCCTAAAAAGCATTCTGAATATTTTTCTATCCTTATTGATCTTGAAGTTGATTAACTAGTCAACTTTATTTGCTTTTCATTTACTTCCTGTTAAATGTTTTTTATTACGAATCTTAAGGGCATGGTCTAGCACTTGCAACAATAAGCTATCAGAAACTTAATAAGATAAGATATGTGCAGTTGATTTAACTCGAATAACTTATATTGGAATTAGGGTGCTATCACTGAAGTTTCTCTAGCTACATACTTATGAGTTCTTATATAGGTGTTGAGCCCTTGGCCAATGAGTCCATTTACTAAGTTCTTATCGCAGACTCTGGAGGCAGACTCATGAGTTTGTTTGTGAGTTCTCCTTATAGACTCTCGGTTCCTGTAACAGTTCTAGCATCTCCGGTTGATTCCGTCTCGCCCAGGCTAATCTACAGGTTTCTATAGGCTTCTACATACAATTGTAATACTTTTTTATAAACTTTTTAATGTTCTTAGTTGAAATTTTTCAAAATTTACAATTTGTCAAGCTTTTTATAAAAGAAAATTTATATATTATATTGCTTAAACCAAACTTCCTCTTTTAGATGAAAACATTGCTAAACAATTATGATGAGCTATGGAGTATAAAAACTAAATAAAAAAACAATAGGATCAGATTTTATAGATTGATAAAACTTGGGTAATATTAGGCTAATATATAAGAATCTAAGTTACTTGATAATCTATTAGAGAGTTAAATTCAACATATGTTATCCTCAAAGTACAAAAATAAAAGAATTGGATGTTTTGAGGTTTAATATTGGGAGTATATGAGAAAACAATTAGAATTTTTTGGAAAAAAAAATAGGGTTCTATCAATAAGTGATCTTATTATAAACATACTGTTTTAGTAATTTATAAGTATATATATACTTATTCAGGACTTTATTTGATACAAGATAATGTATTGGGTCATGCTGTAAGAGATACTATTGCTGATTTACAATCTAAAAGTATTTCGCTTATTAAATAGCTTCCATTTTCCTCTAATCTAAATCCAATAGAAACTTTATAGGATTTAATAAAAGATTATATATAGAAATATTATAGATCACAAAGATTTAACCAAAATCAGCTTAAAAATATATATAATGAAGCATAGAAATCAATCTTAGATGAAAGATTCAAGAGCTTATGGATAACATGTCAGAGTGATACCAGGCAGTTATTGATACCTTTAACACATTTATGAAGTTTTAGTATATATAGAAAAAATTAAACTAGTATTACCAAATGAGATCGCTCATTATATTATGCTAATATTATGTAATGGGCGGCTTGAAGTTCGGATTGCTGAGCGAGCTGTGCCCGCCTCGCCAAGGCCCGCGATCCCTTTTAGAATACGAGGAGGATGCTTTTTGCAACCTCATTGGTCAACACCTTTATTGTATATAGAATACACTTCGTTAAATATTCCACGTACCCTCATAGTAATACTAGCCTACACGAACTACTCATGAGCCACAAGTCATATCACATACGAGTGCTCGTTTTCCCTCATACCGCCCTGAGCAGCTGCGGCCAATCGTCTGGAGCCTGACATATTACTTCAGAAGGAAATTATAATATAGAAACACTTAATAAGGCAAATAGGTTATATATATATATTTTTTAAAAGATTAGTAGATTGGAGAAATAAGTAATAATAATAATTATATAGTTAGTAGTCATAACTGAATATTGATAAATAGTCGGAATGGATATATTAGTAGTTTATCTAGTTGAGATGTATATATATATATATATATATATATATTTATTTATTTATTTACTTATCTATTCAGGCTCGCTTACTCATTAGCTCCAACATACAAAAGACTCACATACATACATACATACACACACATTAAAAAGTAAATCTGAACTTCTTAACTGGGAATTATTTAAGTGACAATGCTGCTTTAATGGCCTTTAGTATTGTGGAGGCAGAATCTGAGCCCGGGCGACTAGCTAGAATTCTTGGCGCGGGTAGCTTACCTACCTCGCTGCCGCTCGTTTTTCGTAGCATAGAGCCACACGAAGCAGAGCATTGAGCACCCTACCCACCGGCCCCGATACTCTCCACAGTATGTCCTTTAACTAGCTTTTGGTGTGGTAAATGCTTAGGCGAGGTTTAAGAAAGAGAGAGTTTTATTTACTTTTGGTGTAAAGGGGGGGACTTCTATGTATATATATATATTGTTGAATACCGTTGGTGGTGGTGGCTTTTTTTTTATTTTTAAAAAAACAGCTGGGAAACCTTTGGTAAGTGGCGTATTGCAAGCCGCACAGCGACATCTTCAAAGGATGTGTGCGGACTTCCTGAATTGTGCGGGGGGTATCGTAATGACAGCGGCAAAGTTGATAAGAATCGAAATGTACATTGTACATATGTACTATTAACCCCAGACTGTAAAATATCCCGGGGTGACCAAATCTGTACATAGTTCGATCTGAACCCTTTTATTCCACATTGATTCTGCATGCAAGCAGCTATCCAAACGGGTGAGCTAGGAAATCTTGTTTAGCTGGGTTGTGTGGGTGGTGTGAAGAGCCTTCGCCGAGTCTCTGACGCGGGAGGGTGTGGTGTTTCTCTGCAAGGTAGGTACATAGATACATGAAAATGAGATAACTATAGGTTTCAGTTTCCATTGTGAAAGTTGATGGAGAACGTGAAGGACAACTACTCTACGGCCGTCCCTGGCCGCAACCAATAGAGAGAACCTCTAGACCTGAAAACCGCGGTTTTGCTTTATGACATTGAATCGTTAGAGAGTTGAGAAGAGGGCGAAAAGAAAAAAAAACCAAAAAAAAAGAACATGCTTCTATGATTTCTAGTCGAGAGTGAGCCTCCCAGGGACAACCGGCGGGTCAACCGCGTATGCTTAATTATATCGAAAGATGGCCTGCCTGCCTCAATATCGTGGGTCCCCGTATAGCTCACTCCCGGGTGTGCTCGCGGGAAGTTCTCCGCGCGGCGGGTATGATCCATTTACCTCTACATACGGCATTGGCTGGACTTTGTCGGGGATGGTGACCATGGTGGCCATGGTGGCCACGGTGGCGGCCTGCTTTCTGCGACGAAGGAAGAAGAGCACCCAGGATGCCACCAGAAGGGCCCCGAGCGGCAAGCCAACGCCCACGCCTACCTTCGCGCCGTCGCTCAAGCCGGCCGATGGCTTAGGTGTAGCTGAAGTGGTAGCAGAGCTCGATGGAGTCGCTGTAGTGCTCGTCGGGGTAATGGACGCGGTAGCAGAAAGAGTTGGTCTCGGTGGCAGGATTAGGAACCCTCGACTGAACCACGTAAACGTCTGGGCGTCGTCCGACAGGCGAAGACAGAACTTCGGGTCCACGATCTTAGCCAAGGTGATATTATCGTTTCTGCCGATCTGCCACGTCAGGGCGTCGTAATTGGATGCATTGTCTAGAAAATATCGCAGAGGCGGGCATTAGCATAGCCGTTCGCATAGCAGCAGCATTTATTGGCAAAAGAAACAGACTGGAGGCTACGCACTCAGTAGCACGCCAATTGTTTTTTCCTGGTCGACAGCCCAGTACGTGATGCGCAGTTTTACCCGGGGAAATGTGATGTTTGACCACGTTAGATAGACCGTGTCGCCGAAGTAGTATGTTCGGTAGAGATCTGGACGGTCAGAGGGAGGTTCTAGCCACCCGGTAAAGCCAGCGACGACAACAAGATGCGCAAGGAAACAGAGGAGGCAGAGAAGTAGATTCATCCTTTGTGGAAATGTCGCGGAGAATGAATGAATGCTTCGTACAAACCTGCGCTCAGCGGCGGCGGGATAAGGTGCTTACGGGGGGGGGGAAAGGACGATAGAGGATGGGGGTTTTTTTCTTGGCCCCCACCTAGCAACGCATAAGAACGATGCGCCAATGGAGCAGCAACTGCCACTACTGGACCTGGCCTTAATTGGGGCATCGTATTCGAGCTCCGGAGTAATTTCCTGCTCCCTGTTGGCCCGCCAGAAATGGGGCGAAACCAACCTGACACTCCCGTTGCCAGCAGCAGCCGGCCCAAAATCAATCAGAACAGCTGTGCCGCAAGAATGAAGGAATGAGAAAAAAATCATGTCGAGAACGATCCAACCTGGACCCGGGCTGGATTCGAGCAAGTGGCTAATGTTTACTGTCATTCGCTCAGAGTCCCGGCCGAGTTTTTATGGCTTTGGACTCTGGCGTGCTCGTACATGTAGTAGGCGGCCCCACACGTCGATGATCTGCCGCGTTGATATGCCTGGCAGAATAACTGGGCTGAACTGCCGCAAGGCTGATTGCATGACGGATATTAGAGGATGGAGTCGCTACGGCGCAGTCAACAACGAAACTGGGGGTATTCGGTCACGGGCGCAGGAAAAAAACGACTTGATTACCATTTTGCTACCCGAAATCCGCTGGCTTTTTTCCAGCATAAAGTTTGATGATGGGGCCATGGAAATGCTACATACCTTCGCTACCGAATGCCTGGGCCACGGCAGCGCACAAGCACATACCAACAACAACGGACATGGCCCTTTTTTGGCTGGATAGTACAGAGTTGTTGCCACGCGGTCGCTGCCTGCCCAGCCCTCCCACCAACAAAAATTTCCTGCCATTGCGCTGTGGACGTGGCGTTATGGCTGGGCCGGCTCGGAGACTTTGGACAACAGTGTGATGAAACTTCGAGACTGGGGGGGGAACGCGCCCTACAACCTCCAAGAAGACGTCCTGCCTGGTTGAAGGGTAATTTTGGCAGCCGAGTCTGCGGGACAAAATTTGAGAATAGAGTTTTTTTTTTCTTTCCTTTTCCTCGGAATTTAGTAACTTTGTTTCTCGCCTTTGGGCCTTTGCTTTTCTTTTGCTGGGCGGAGTGTTAGCCCAGGTAGGTGCCAGCGCTCGGCGGTAAGAGGCTCATGCTCTCTCTCCATTAGGCTGTCAAGATTAAAAATAACGGGCCCGTTTTATTTCTTGATTTATTTATTTTTTGTTTGGTGCGATTGTATTTGCTGCGCGATGCTTTTGAAGCGCTCGGGGATTCTGCTTCCGGAGGGTCGGGCACTCTCACTTGGTTAGACTGTGGTGAGTCGCGTTGCATGCTCGGGGCAGTTGACTCTCTGCTCTGATAGCAGCGGTTATTGTTATAGTAAAAGCCTGGGATCGGGGTGGAGCCGCGTTTCGTTATAAGACGATGATTCTTTATAATGCGAGATTCTTGCGGCGCGACTCGACTGTACATGTACATAGCCTACAGCCCACAAGATACACGTTGAGAAGTGCGTGTTGGCTGTAACGAAGAGTGGAGCCCGAGTCACAAGAGACAGCACGTGGACTGAGCGCAGATGGGGGTATACATGTATATGTAACTGTCACGAAGCAAAGCCCAGGCGGGCGCAGAGGACACTAAAGCGGCCTCTTCCGAAGCGCGCCTTTCTTTTTTCCCTTTCCCACAAAACCCCACCACCAAAACGACCAAAAAAAAAAAAAAAAAAGCAACCAGCAACGAACAAAACGGCCGACAACCCCGCGCCTTTGCGAATTCCGAAACAGGTCAACGACGCGCCCATCTGCGGCCGCGCGCGGGCGGGCGGTGGGAATGTAAATGAACGGGGTAATGTAAGCTGAATCAAAACGGAGAGAGAGAGAAAGGGAAAAGAAACCCCACCCACAAGATCATTATGGGGGCTGGGGTTATAGGGCTGACTGTGCGTGTTTGCGTGTCTGTATATGTGTGTGTGTGTGACTGGACAAGTGACTGGGGAAAAAATGGGAAAAACCCCTGGAATCACGTCAGATGATTTGACGTGATGTGTTGTGCTGCTGGTTGTGACTAGGCTGCTAAGGGGGGGAGGGAGGGAGAGGGTTTGTTTACCCACGCCCCACCTCGCTTTTTTTTTTTTTTTTTAATTTTAATTTTTTTATTTTATTTCTCCTGCGTTTTTAGACACCGGGGAACCGCTATCTACGGCCTGACTGCTTTTTCTATCCGGGTTATTACAGAGTAGATATCGTCTCGAGTGGTTGTTTTCCTTCGCTAGGTACCTGGTTCTTAATCCAGCTTTTGTTGTTATACCTACGACTTCTAGCGCTATGGAGTCTGGGAATAAACTAACGCTGGTCGAGCATACTGTGTATATATGTACGTGTAGCTGATGATGAAGGGATTATGGGGGTTTTGTTTTTTTGCTTGCTGTACGAAGAAGGTGTTAGCAAAGCGGTGGCGATGAGTGATCTATACTAATAGCTATATGGCAAAGGTGTTGGTAGGAGGGGGAGAAGTGAGAGGGCTAAACGCCTCTCTCGGTAGGGGCTTTGCCTCACCTGTCTATATCCAAAAAATGAAACGAAAGCGCCACATCCAAGCTAAGCTAAGCTAGGCCTTATATATATGGTATATCATCCTTGATATCTTTTGGATTTCCAAGCTCAGATCCCCCGATCTCGAATGCGCGGTCTGCCAGTTCCGTGCCCCTGATCTCATACACCCGCTCTGCCGGCAGCTCGAAATACGAGTGCTCGTCTCCGAGCTCCACCGGTGCTTTGAGGTCGGGGCCCGCTATCTCGGTTGCAAGCGCGATGCTGACGGGTGCGGAGATTTGGTGCGGGGAGATGCGAAGCCGGCGTCGGTGCGTGCGGAGAAGGTAGAAGGTGGTGGCTCCGGCGATTAGGGCGACGCCGGCAATGCTGCCGATTGCTGCGCCTGCTATAGCGCCTTTGCTGATGGTTGGTGGGGATGAGGGTGAAGGTGGTGTAGATGTTGCTGCGGCGGTGGAATTGGATTGGCCAAAGAGTTGGGCGAACGGAGGGCTAGTAAATCCGTCTACAGGTGCGGTCACAGTTGCTGAGCCACTCGGGCTGGGGAATGTTAGCCTAGCTGCTACACGAGTATGCGAAACTGCTAGGGGGTTCGGATCGGGGTTGTGGAACCCGGGGGGATAACGAGGCGCGGGGGAGGAGGGGAAAGCTCACCCCCCTCCAATCTGCCTGATAACCTGCACCGGCACGGTATAATCCTCCGCATTTGCATTATAGAAACTCCCCCAGCTAAGCTGCGACATATCGTAGAGATTCACGCCTTTGTCCTGCCAGTCGCATGACGTTGAGAGGTTGTATGTCGAGAATCCGCCGACGCTAAGGAGCTGGCGTTTGCCAACCAGATGGCATGTCATCCCGTAGCGGGGCTGGAAGCTCGCGCTGACCTGCGCAGAGGTGGGGTTAGTATCGGGGCGAATTCGGAATTGGGGATGGAATTAATGGCGTTTAGTGTGGGGGGGGAAGGGGGGTTGGAGGGTTTTTATATTTTTTTGGGAGGGGGTGTGTACCTTGGACCAGGTAAATGAGGGGATCGAGAGGATATAAATTTGATCGAATGTGGTTTGGAGGCTTCGCCCGCCGTACATGTAACTTTAGGTGTTTTGAGCCAGTCAGCAACGACATGATCTTTCTCGAGTCCGCCAATCCACGACTAGTTAGTCTTGCTCCACTCACATGTTGTGGCTGGAATTATCTGGTGCCGACGCCACGACCAAACAATGTTCCACGCGCCCTTCGGGGATCTCGCCACTCGCTTTCTGCGTGTACCATGTGCCGTTGGAACCGTCGTCCAGGGAGGCCACGTCGAAGATGTCGATGAGATTCATTGGGAGCTATATGGGACTTTCCTGGTTAATGACGCACTTGGTGCATGCTCAAGGCGTTTGCACTGACCAACGTCCCAATGACTGTATTGCTCGGGTCCGATGCGGGCTTGTAGCTCCCCCCGAGCGCCACAAGAATCCCCTTTTTCCCTATCCCAGGCACATATATCATCCTCCCCCTCGACCTCGGAGTTCCCAATAGCCCGTCCGTTGACACGTTCCTTGCAGTGCGCGTGTGGGTATCAATAACAATCATGCCGTTCAGCCAGATTTTGGTATCCTGTTCCATCGCCTGTGCTTCTGTCGAACTCCCCGAGTCTATGCCGCCGTTGAGGTAAAAACCCAAGCCGAGATCTGGAGCCTCGGCGAATGAGCCGCTGGACGGTCTGTATGGACTTGCAGCAGAGATGTCGTATTGATCCCATGTGTTGTTTTTTGTATCGTAGGACCAGAGGGAATATTTGGAGGATGATGGAGGGACCCATTCAAAGAAGGAGGTGTTTTGGTAGGATGTTGTTCCCCCGTAGAGATAGATACTGTCGTCCACGGAGCTACCCTGGTAGAGTGCACCGCGAGCGATGACCGGCGGTGCTTGTCCCGTTTTGGGATTCTCGGTTTTGTTAATGTAGGATTGAGAGATGTTGGTCCTCCAGTCCCATGACTCGGTCATGTTAATCATTATCAACCAGTTATCTAGCGAGCGTCAGGGGGTTCATCCACATAAGAAGGCGCGATAGGGGAAGACCAACTATAACCCAAGGAGATACTCCCCTCGAAACTCCCACCGGTGTTGCTGCTGACGTAGCTTTCCTTTCCTCCATCAATATACAATATGTTGTTCTTAATAGCAGCTGCACAGCATTAGCGACACGTCGAACCACGAGAGACGGTTCAAAAACCGACAATTATGATCCATCCGCAGGCACATATTTGCCAGCGGATCCAAGCCATCAGGCACACAAGCCACTCGGACAGCCAGCAATACCACAGAACCCAAAACCAAGTTGACGCGCCGCATTCTGAACAGAATCGCGAACCCTCCACTGTTCGCATGGGGTCTAGTGTAGAAACAAAATCCGAAAAAAAAAACAAAAAAACAAAAAAAGAATTAAAGAGTTCAAACGAGGGAGAGAAAACAACGCATCAGATATAAAAAAAAAAACCCGGGCCGGTGGGAAGGAGAGGAGGGTAAATAGGGAAGCCGAGTCAAGTAGTTAGTGGTGACATAGCTGCGGAGTATGTACAGCACAGCAAATTAGGGGGGGGAGATTCCCCGCTCACGTCAGCGCGATCGCGACCGCACTGGCCCTGTTTCTCATCGCTCTCTCTCTCTCTCTCTCTGCCACGCGGCGAACTGACACAGCGATGCAACTTGTTTCGGAGGGCGAGCTTTTGATTAGATTGAGCGAGCGGTTTCATTCTGCCGGGAATCGTTTGCTGTTGGATGCGTGAAACGCTGGCTTTGGTGGCTGGCTGGTGGGTGGGTGCTGGGTGCTGGGCGGCGCGCGGGTTTTGTATTTCGTGCCTGAGGTTTTAGCTGTTTGTATGGATGTACGGCGCAGAGTATTCGGAATAGGCGTGGAGAAAAAAATCACTGCGGTTGTTTATTGTCTCTGTTGTGAAAGGGCGTACGCTTTACGGAGCACGCGGGTAAGGCGGTCTTGGTGTGGCGGAGGCATTTGCTGTGTAACGGTTTGTAATTCGCCGATTGTTTTGGTCAATGGGGGCCCACGTTGGAAATTGAGTTCTTTTCGTCATCATCAAGATAATCAATCACCCTAACTAGTGGCTTTGTGCAGGGGCTGGGGGCCTTGCACTTATATATAGTATCTTGAAAGTCTGTGCTCTGAATGTGCGCAAAACGCAATGTACCGTGTTCATGATACCGCAATTCGCTCTGTATTCTGTATAGAGAAAGGGTAACTCCGTACCTGCGGCTTGATGTGGTGGGATTGAGCATTCGTGGGATTTCCTGCAACTGGCATTCTGGGGATAGTTACACCAGGACTGAAGGATAGAAAACACTCGCGGCGTGCACAGTTCAGGATGTGTCAGAATCGAGGATTTTAGGCTTGTTTCCAACCACGGGTTCAGAGTACACCTCGGGGTTAACCACCAGCTGCATCGACCTTCTAGAAATAAAATATCGTCCCCCACCGCCATGGGCCCTGGGATCGGATAGCGTTATTGCGGCAATGGGAGTAGCCCCCATCCCCAATCTCCGTGGTTTGCCGCGATGGTTTTCCCAGGTTAATCAGATGCCGGGCTGTCTGTCAGGGGAAACCTTCAAGCGATCAGCGGCGAAGATGCTTAACCAGCGCTGGGCACAGGACGTCCGGAGAACCTGGGCCTATAGGCGATCCTGCTATGGCGGATTTTTGCCTCGATAATTGGGACTCGGTAACGCCACTCGTCAATTTCACTGGGAGGAAGGGGGTTGTTGCAAGCAAGCGGTATTGCCGCTGGCTTATGCAAGCACATTGTCGGGAAAAACAAAGCGGCTACATGTACTGTGGAGAGTATCGGGGCCGGTGGGTAGGGTGCTCAATGCTCTCGTTCGTGTGGCTACATAATACGGAAAAACGAGCGGCAGCGAGGTAGGTAAGCTACCCACGCCAAGAATTCTATCTAATCGCCCGGCTCAGATTCCGCCTCCACAGTACCTATGAGGCTGGCTGCACCTGAGCGTGCCTCTCTCTCTGTAGCCAGAGTGTACTCTATTTGTCGCAACATGCATTTTAACCCTTTGAATCTCCCATCCTTCTGTGCCGTGGCAACACTTGTTGTAGGTGCCGTTTCAGCGTGGTGTAAGGCCGGCATCAGCTTCACTATTGTCTCACCCCCGCCCCACGTTGGAAAAATATGCATTCTTTGTGTAGCTAATGCGGGGAAGCTCGCGATCCACCTGGGTTAATCGGTCGTTTGAAGCCCTTGAAATCTTTTGGCCGTCTATTTGCAGTTAACTGTGATGGCCTCGACCCCTATCACCTGTTTGGTCGCCTTGTCCCCACTTGGAAATAACACTTGGATGGGAAGCGCAATATGTATTTGAATCTCCGAGGTCTCCCACCCTTCCAGCTTTCCTTTATCTTCTCGTAATAGCGTCTTGTATTCAATCAATAGACCAGACCGGTGACATCTCAGAGATACGTTCACCGTGATGAAAGGCCTCATGAATGGGCCGATCGATATCGTAACCCATTCACAGGCAGGCAAGATGTGTATCTCACGCCGACTTCCAATAAACTAGGAGTAGCAAGTAACATCTACATTGTATTAGGTAAGTCGGAGGTATGTGGGTAGCTGGGGCGGTCGTCCGTGTGCGGACCGCCGAACACGGAAGTTGCAGCTAGGGCTAACCCTCCTTTTTTTTTCCCTATAGCGAAAGATACTTAGGTAAACGGCCGGAAGGAGTGAAGAGTGCTAATAGAGAATTCCCTCATTATGAGAAGAAGATGAACAGACCGCCGGAGGACCGATCCAACCAATGGTGACCTAGCCTGGTTCTTAAAACCAAACATGGACTAAAGAAAGACAAATTGGGGAAGTATTAGGAAACCATTTTCGTCGCCTTCTGCGCCAAACACCACAAACACGACCCGTCAGGACCACTTGTGCAGCTTCGTTACCTCCTCCGATATTCCAGCATTCTTCTTGATCGACTGATAAACCTTCAAACTCGATGCTTCCTTCCCTGCTTCACAAACCACCACACACCCCTTACCCTCCACCCCCTCCACAATCTCCCTTAGCTTTTTGACTAAGCCGACAAGCTTTTGTATTTGCTCTTGGTGCTCGTTCTCCCACTTGAAGTATTCCGCTGACATGGCGTGTTTATCTACCCGCTCGAAGTTACCAGCACTGTGGTACCCAAGGTACAGGTACGGAGTTTGCGAGAGCCATAATTGAGGGGTGACGTCCTTCAGCTGGAAGGCCTTCCTTATTGAGCGGGTTTTGATTTCGACGATTGAGGATGGGTGCACTGCCTGCCCGCTTTGGATGACTTCTATGGACTCAGTATCCCGTCTGTCGTCGGGTGAGAGTGAGAGCGCCTGCAATTGCTCGAGTGAATCGACGTCAGGAGAAGAATTGTCCTTAGCTTGGCTCTCAGTAGCTTGGGGTACGGCAGCGAGGTCGCGGCAATAGCTGTTTGCCTCAAACCGCAACACACACTTCAGTCCCCCGAGCCGATATCGCACTACACGATGATGGCCACAGCTGCCCTTAAGATCGGGGTCAACAGCGGTAGACTCTGCCTCAAAGGTATATCCATAACCAATGTGCTGTGAGCCAAGAACCGTCTGCGTCGTTTCCTCTTCCCAGCGGCGGAAAATCATAACTCTACCTACGATATTAATATCGATTCGGAACGATTTATCTATACTCTGAGAGATGAAGCGGAGGAGTTTCCGCAGGCAATTCCGGTCGGTGACTAAGTCTACGTCCTGCATGCTGAAGTCGGGTCGCATGATTGCTAGTGATCGAAATAGGGCGTCAGCGGGGTATTTGGGGCAACGAGCGGAGTTCTGGTCGACGAAGAATGTGCCCTGGTCCTTCGGTACTCGAAAGGGGAGGTCCTTTGATACCCAGACCGGGGGGTTTCCTAATGGCCTATGAGTTATATTATCATTTTTGAGAGGCGGAGCTGGAGTGTCTGGAATCTCTACCGGGGACAATGATAGTTGGGGTAGCTCTTTCCACCCAGTTGAACGAAGACAAAAATTCGTAATTCGTTAGTAGCCCACCCGTACTATCCTCCTCGCTCTCCGTGAGGGTCATCGCGTCAATCGACTCTAGCAACAAGCCCGTGTCTGCCATAAGCTTGACGGTATCAACTGCACGCTCGCGTAGCGTGGGCGCTACTGACTAGTTAGTCTCTGACGAGCTGATAATAAGGGCAGATAGTTACGAACGAGCGGGGACCTTGTTTTTCCAGGGGGGCGTTGCAACTGTTCCGCTGTGCAAGAATGCGCAGCCATCGCCCTTCGTGCAAGCTCCGCCATTGAGCCAAAAATAACAGGTTTTCCCGGCAGGCATGGCTGTACGTTGCGGAGTCTCTTGGTGGTCAAGTAGTATTAGCAGAGCTGCGTTGCACTTCCGGCGGGAAGGTGGGTTGATGTCGTCTGCGAGCCATCCGCCATCGAGGCGGTTGATCTGAGCGGTGTGAGGCTACCTTACCCCGCACCAATGTTACACAGTGAGGGGATTGAGCGATTGGATGACGTGTGAGGATAAAGCGGGTTGTAGGGAATGTCCATGTGAAAGCGATGTTTGCAAAAGCTAAGGCTAGGTTGCTGTCGCGGTTGACACTTGGAGCCCTGCAGACCTCGACATGCAGAACTTTCCCGGTGAGGAAGGTTGAGTAGATGCGGACCGCGAGAGGAAAAATAAATAATGCAGCGTAGGGGTAGGATTGGTAAGGGGCAATATCGTAGGATTATGGCGGGATGCTAGGCGCGCGGGCGTGTAGCTTTTAGAAGCCCTATAAAGCCCTATAAAGCCCTATAGTTGCGACGTCTAGTTGAGGCTTGATTCGTCTGATGAGGATGGCGGTTGGGTCCGGCCCACAGAGCGCTCTCTGTTCGCAGAGTGTGCTGCTTCGTATCCCGACCGGAAGTCCCCCGATTTGACCAACTGCCCACTTGATCGTCCTTACCGCTCTCTCCGAGGCTGGACACGGTCACAATCACAGAGCCCTTCACACAGCCCTTCACAGCCCTTTCAGCCCTTCGCAGTCCTTCGCTAGGGTCCCAGCAGACCTTTCCGCTAAAGGCTGCTTTAAGCCTTGCTCCGCCCTAAAGCAGCGTCATGGAACTGCCGCGTCCGACTCTGAAGGGACGGCTGGTAGGACGGTGCAAGACAAACGAACTGATGAGCTCTTAGCGTCGAGATCGCAATTTAAAGGCAGCGGTGAAGATCGTTTTCCAGTCTTGCGGTCGCGAGGCATTACAGTGGAAGAAGCTGCTGATAGTCCGAGGAGTCATGACCTGAGAGATGTGGTTTCCTACTACAAGGCTCCACTGCCATTGCCCCTAGCAGCCCAGGACTGCTATTCTATTCCTTTTTCCTCGCTCTCACTTGGGCAGTTATCAGTGGTCGCAAAGCGATGTTGGTGGCGCTGTTGGAGTACATTCAAAAGGCGCGCGATCGACCTATTCGGGATTGTACTGGAATCGTGGAGTCGCTGGGTTCGTGCCCGGGCGGCCGGACGTTGTGTGTGTTTGCTATTTGATGTGAAAGAATCGCGGTTTCATATTCTAGCTGCGAGAAGGCGAATACGATTACACATACTCCCCCACATCAGAATCAGGCTAGAGACTACAGGTTAGTCCCTAGCCCGGCGGTCTGCGTATTTCATATGTGAAGCCAACATAGAAGAGGTTTGGTGCAAGCAAAACTAGGGGCGCTTATCTGACGACGCTAGATCATTCTCTACTTGCACCGCATTATTACTCGGGGAATTCGGCATCCCACCCAAGCGCTCGGGTTTCCAATGTTTGGGGACTTCTTTAGGAGCTGCCACGTGGCACAGGTTGGTTGAAAAAGCGGGCACGAATAGGAGACGAAAAAGGTATTCATGATATCGGTCGGCAGACACATTGATTGGATCAATTGAACGCGATCAACTGGGCGCTGGCTCTTTCATAAAGAGCAGCCCCAGCCGCAGGCTTCGCAGCCAAGTCGCCCGTACCGGATTTTGAGGGAGCGGCACCCTTAGGACTTACGCACATACCGCTAGTTCCCTTTTCGCCGTCCTCAGAGGGAGCTGATAAGAGTCTTGGAATCTGGTGGAGGGGGTCGTCGATGCAGCAGTCATGGCACAAAACCCCAGGTCTCGCGTGCCACCATATGCAGCGTAAGACCCTATTGTTTCGCTAACAACTTATCCGCACGTAGCACTAACACTTCAGCTAGATTTGCCGATTCTGAATTTTTTACTCTTCAAGCAAGCGGTTCAACGAGGCATTTTAAGATCCACGAAGCTCTCCTAGTATCCACCTCCGACCAGCTACGGAGTGCTTGCCAAGGCGGATTCAGTGAGCAGAATGAGCGGAAATATCACTTCAGAGAGGGTGTGCCGGAACCAGTGTTGGTGGCATTCATTGAATGGGCCTACACAAGGGATTATTCGGACGGGTCGGTCCGGGGGCCTCCTGTAGAACGGGACAGGCCTTTCGTAGGATGGGGCAGGCTGGCTGGCCAGGTGGAAGGCCTCAATCTCACGGGCGGCCTCATAAGCGCGGGGCCAGCCCTCGAAACCGTCGCGGTCAACGACCAGGACGAGGAAGTGATTCACCCACTACTACTGCACGTTATGATGTACACCTTCGGGGGTAGATACTTCGTCGATGGGCTAGGAGTGCTAGCAAGGGAAAAAATAATCGACCGACTCAAAGCGATCGCAAGTCTCGACCGAGAACACGAGCGAGAGGCAGTCCTGGATCTCCTCGGGTATGCATTTGAAAACCTCCGGGAAGAGGATCCCTTACTGCCGTGGCTGGGCATGTTCGCCAGCTACAGACTAGAGAAGCTCAAGCAGTCAAACGAACGGCTTGGGGACCTCCTAGGATGTGCTGACGGCTCTTTTGCACGCCATCTGATCCGATGTACGGGCTCTACGCCACATGCTCCTTGGGATATGCAGGAGAGGGACATCATACCTAATTATCCGATACCTAATGGTAAGAAGTCGGGGAAGAAAAAAAAACCAGATAATCGAATGGTCGGGGGCTACTGATTACTCCCAGGGCGAGGGATGGGCAATTTATGGACTAGGGGAGCCGACGGGAGGCAGAATATGTACACGGCTTCGTTCTTTGGCGGAGTATGAGTTACATCTCATAGCTTGTGGCCGGGAGCGACCTTCGGGAACATCTACTTAGGATAGGAAAAAAAAATTGGGAGACTAGGAGATTAATTATCCGATATCACACTTGGGCATCTGGAATTCGAGAGCGAGTGAAACCCGGCGATATCTAGTTAGTGCGCATACCGCATACTAGGTTACCCTTACCAGCAGCCCCAAAACGGCATTTCCCCCGTAAAACAAGCACTTATGATATAATCGGGATGTATTTCGTCCAGATTGTCCGGTAAGCTGAGTCGGGCAAGGCTATAAAGCTCGTGAATGCTAGCGTGGTGGTGACAAGTCGCACCGTGCAGTAGAACAAAGAGTAACAAGCGATAAAAGAAATCTCATCCTTCTAGAGTGTTTCAACGTGTCAATGGCTCCGCGGACATGGTTCTTTCAATAAGTCTCTCTGCCGGAACCTTTCTTTTGCGGAAGTTTTGGCAGCTAGTGGCGTTTTTATATTATTTGCACATATGAGGCGCACTTCTGGGTGTCCGTCTCGGGTTCTTGGCGGGCGAAAAGCCCATTTCTCGCACGTGTCGACTCATCACTTGGGACTTCGTAGCACAATCAATTCATCTATTCTACAAAACGATTGCAAAGCTTCACAAAAAGACAAAAACAGCGTATCAAGCATAGAGGGCCCCGTTGGTTGTGCGATTGTTCATTTTTTCCCTGCCTTCCCCCGTGTCGTCTTCGCAGGCTGTCTCTTTGATATACCCTTAGGTTTCGCAGATCCTCTAGTTGTTAGGTTGCTTGCAACGCTCCGCTCCGATTTTGATCGGACTGAACGTTTCGTGGAAGCCGTCTCAGCTGGATCCCCAGCTACGCTAGGGACAGGTGGCTGCATCCGTTTGCTTCTGCGCGCAGTTAAACGGTCGGGCAGAGGCGAGGGCTGTGGTTCTGCTGCATCCACACTAGAAGACGATGATAGGCCATCAGAGGATGCGTTTTGTGGGGTGTTCAGTCGCCGTTGAGGCCCCACTCTCTCTCGAGCAGCCTTTGAAACCTTTGATGAATGGATTGGGCTGAGAGATGGGGTTGTCGCTGGCCGTGGCTGCCCGTCCCCATGGGGGGGGGTTTTCCTATTTGGTCGTGATGCCTGCGCCGCCGTAGGACGAAGAACCCGTTTACCCGCTCTAAGACGAGGGGAATTTGGCTCGGAGGAAGAGTGTTCAGCATCACTATCCTCTGATTGGGCTGTATCAGTATCTCCAGACGATCTCTGTTGAGGTGTATTCATGGTGCCAGACGTTTGGCGACAATTTGATTCAACGGGAGAAGGGGACCTAAAATTACGTATGGTACGTACTTCCCCCGTGTCATGGCTGCCGCTCACATGTGGATTCGCTGGAACAGGAGCCGGACCGTCGACGGTGTCCTCCTCAAGAGGCTCTTCATGCTTCCACGACATCCCAGGCATAATACCCCATCTTCCGCTCCAAATCTTTCGCTTGGTCCAGGTGTTCCTGACATTCTCGTACGCCCTCGTATTGATGTGTGCAGCATTTGCGCCTTCTCCATTCTCGGATTCTTCTTGGATTCTTTCACGCTCCTTCGATATCTGGTAGATGAACTGATGATATGGACGTGAAGCCTCACGCTCACGCTGCAGCAAGACTCGCCGCTCTGCAACCTGTCGCTTTTCGTCGTCGCTCTTCGGCTGCCCCGGTTTTGGCTGAGGCTTTGGGGGAAAGGAAGAAACAGGAGGTGGGAGTCCTGCTTCCGAGCCCGTCTTTGATTCCGACTCAAGCTCGAGCGGTTCTTCGTGCTTCCACCGCCCATAAGCGAACTGATTCCACTTGTTGTTCCAGATGCCTTGTTCAACCCAAAGCTTCTTGACCTTTTCACGCGCTATTGTACGCGGGTCGGACCCAACCGGTATACGGTACGTTCCACTCAGACTTGCTTGGAAAACCCGCTCCTCCTCTTCATTGATCTGGTGGCGGAATTGCTTGTCTGGTCTGGAGGCATTAGCCTCCATTCCAAGTTGGACACGTCGCTCTTGACGGCGTCGCTGCTCCTCGCTAGGAGGATTCGGGCTCTGAGATAGAGTTGTCGTACCCGATTGATCTGATATATATGGTGGTGGAGATTCGTCAAACCGTTTTCTCGCACGATCGAGTCGCTGCGGATCTCTCTCTAATACTTCTAGAGCCGTCTGAACTATAGACAAACCATCCCCTCGAATAGAATTAGCCATGGGTATTATCGTCTAGCAATAGACGCTGGATTTGATGTGGAGGGCGAAAAGATTTATTGTGGGAGAAAATGCCAAGGCCGATTGAAGTTTCGATGAAAGGAGTTTGTTTCGGGATTAGCACTGGCACCAGAACATTGACCACTAAACAGCGCGTTGGGCGTTTGCTCCCGCTGATCACAAGAAAGATGGCTGCAAATATATTGGCTAATCATTCCGTTCCAAAGTCGCTTTCTGTTTGCCCCTTCACGCTTAGGCCTCCTGGCTTTAGTTTTCCTGGCTCTCGTCCACCTTTGTCCCCCCCCTCCTGGCTTTCATCCATCTTCATCCTCCTCTTGGATTTTATCAATCTTCGTCCTCCTGACTTTCATCTATCTTCGTCCATCACTACAGCATTCTTGCTCATTTCATCGCTATAGTATGCCTCGACCTCATCATCTCGCCTTGTTCTCTCTTGCCCCCGTCGATGGAAACGAGCGAGCCGCACGTGTCGTCGCCCACCCGGACAACATCCGCCATGTCTCAACACTACCTAGTGGTGAGGACGTTCTCGACATCGGTTTTCACATCCGCGGCAAGTCGTCCACGACTCTAGCAACGCTAGGGCGAGGTATTGAGGCCGACATCTACGTGAAAGGATCTAGCATCGCAAAAATCCAATGCTCTTTCGAAATAGATCTAGATTCTGGCTTCGTTATGCTTTATGACAGGTCGTTCGCTCAATCGACTCAAGTCTTTGGTGAAAATGCCACGCCGTTCGAACACGGACGCGTTCGGAAAGTCCTCGTCCAGGAGAACCTCAATACTATAATTGGAATGGGGGGTGAGCGGCGAGACCTCTATCAATTCGAACTGATATGGCATACAAATACCGCAACAGTGGTGGATACCATCAAGAGCTACAAAGCCTTTCCTTGCGGTCAAATGGAGAACCCACGCCTCTCTCGAACTGTGGATGAAGCGCCAACCGATTTGACATCGCAGCGGGAAACGAGACCCCACACAGCGGGACAGCAGCAATTGAAGATGAGATATGTAAAAGTGGGAGGAGGTGTGCTTGGATCTGGGCAGTTTGGACAAGTATTTAAAGCCATCAACGTGGACTCAGGGAAGTTCATGGCCGTTAAGATCCTGAAGGACACCTCGCACCATACTTCAAAGCGCGAAGTCGAAACTCTTTCTAATATTTCCCACGTTAGTAAGACTTCTTCAGCCTCTTATACACATGAACTGATATCTATGCTAGCCACACATCGTCGATTACATCGCGTCACAAGGCTGGGGCGGACCGGAGGTGGAGATATTTATGGGCTTGAAAGAAGGCAACTTAGGGTCACTGGTCGGGAGCGGAGCCGATGCGATAGCCATTGCAGACTCCGCCTTCCCGCAAATTCTACAAGCGCTTGACCATATCGCAGTGAGAGGCATTATCCATCGAGATGTGAAGCCAGAGAACATTCTCTACACATCGCAGAACGGCCGATATCGGTTCCAGCTTGGAGATTTTGGAATCTGCAACCGTGCTATTGACGCTAAAACACATGCGGGTAGCAAACTCTACATGGCACCTGAGATGTTCCAGAGAGGGGGTCAGACGCCCAAGCTAGATGTTTGGTCACTCTTTGTTACGATGTTGTGGGTGTTGGATGTGGAAGGGTTTCGTTGGAAGTCGGACCGGTTTGATTGCATTGAGGATGTACGAGAAGCAGTTTTATCTGCAGCCTCTGTGGATTTGGTTTCAATGATCCGGGAAATGGCGATCGTCAACCCAGCAGAACGTGCTTCTGCAGGCCAGATGCTTGTCAAATGCTTCGACGGAGTAGGACTCAGCACTCCACTGCATCGAATCCCAGCTCTCGCTAGCAGCGCTCCTCCAGGCATCACCGCTGCCAGAGCTCCGCCCCCAACTCCCCCCTCCTCGGCGACTTGGACTGCACAGACCAGATCGAGAGGTTTGCGAATGAATGCGAATATATTTGCAGCCGCAGCTCCGTACCGTGTCAGGAAAGCTGGTAGTCCTCTTCGGCGACAACCTTTTCGCCAGCCACAAGAGGCCCGCCCAAAACCATAGGCTAAGGTCAAATTACGGGCAATAGAGTAACTGGCGTCAGATTCCTGGCAAATTCAACGGTTCAGAAACTCAAAAGTGTTTTATCGCAATAGATTTCAAATGTCAAAGTTCGAATTACATAGCTATACTCAGTGCGAGTACTATAATAATAAAAAAAAGAGATGCCGATCTAAAGGGACCCCTTTCATCTAGCATTTTACGAAATCTATTTCTTACAAGCTACTTCAGAGGCAATTTTCGATGCGGCCAGCACATCCAGCAGCTTTTTCTTGAGAAGCCTCGTATAGTTTCACACGAGAACTGCAGATACGCGTTTTTGCAAACTTGGGCATTCATGGCGGACGGATTGCAAATGTGCGGTGTTCAAGAATCCCGCAGCAAACTAAGCCAACCAGCAGACGCTGATACGGGCACTCAGAGCCCCGCGGGAGCTAGCAGGGAGGGTGGGCGACCAGCTCCGGTCACGGCCCTGAGGTCCAGCTACAGCCTTGAGGGTCAGCCGCCCTCCTTGCTAGCGGCGGCAAGGGGTGTGTTGTAAAACGATATCCCCCCGGACGGATACTGCTGGTTTCTACTGTTGAAAGAACCATATCCGCGGAAGTATTGGCACGCGGACGTCACTCTCTTATGCCAGATCAGCTGGCAAGATGGTAGATCGGTTTCCTCCATATTCTTTATGCGATGTGACTACGCTACATGTAGCAGCATAGCTGCGACATCACGTGCGTTTGATGAGAGGCCTATATAGAGACCTCTCGACTCCGTGTATCTAGGAGACAGAGCGAATCCGATATACGTTTCCAAGATCGAAACGGCCCTAGACATTCTAGAGCAGGGACGCAGAGTTATACTTAGTCTTCTTATAGACGATCAAAGTGACACCTCCGAACTAAAAGCAACCTATCCCCAGCTATTTACGCAATATGAAAGTCTCTGTTTGGAAGTGAGCAAGCCTGCCGGGAGTATTATAGATAACCACATGCGCAGGACTGCTTCAACGAGCCGGGTAGAAGCAACCACAAAGCTTGAGATGTGCATACAAGATATTCAACAGCTTCCCGAGTTTCGCCAATTTCACAAAGGCCTCACTGCCAACCAGATGCAGAGCTGTTTTGCAGAAGGTAGCATCGTCGCTGCAAACGCTATCAATCTCAGGAGCGATGCCACAATAACCCTGCCCATCGTTTAAAGCGGCAGCAACTAGGCGCAGTTTGATCCTTTCTTTAATCGCCCAGGATGTGAATCTGGGAACGCGCGTCTCATCGCGTTCCCGTCTCCTCTCTGGCTCTGAAGATCTTTTAATATTTGGAGGGAGACGTACGGCATCTAATCTCGCCCTAATAGCAGACTGGCATCTCGATGGACGGCATTTTGCCCCCGCTGCCCTGGACAGCAGCGAGAACGAGCCTCCGGGTGCCACATCTTGCATGTCCGCTCTATCAGCCTCGTAGCAGGTCGTTTGACGATTTCCCAGCGTACAATGGATTCCCTCGGACGGATGATGCGGGCGATCTTGTCCACGGCTGCGAGACGATTGGCTCATTGACAGCTTTCCTCCAGTCATGGCTTTTCTTCGAGCTCATCTCGGCCTTTCTGGGACATGAGATCGATAGAGATGATTTTTCAACTGGAGGCTTGATCGATCTTGACAAGGAAGCTGTGCATAAATATTTTCGAGAGTGGCAGAGACGGCTCGCCCATCTATCATTTTCGCGAAAAAGGCTTGCGCGGGAAAGACTTCAGGCGCTCATCGGAAGAGCGTCTTTGAAGAGCGAGATATTTGAGGAGGCAGCAGATCATTTCGGGGCGGATGAGTGTTTTGACCGCGTAGCTTTATCTGTGGAACTGCTTATCAACCTGCTAAGTGCAATATCAGACGACACATTCTCAGTAATCGACCCTCGCCCGTCCAGACCTTGGGCTCGTTGGGTCTCGGCTCTGGCTTCTCGGATCGTGCGCTGGACTACTCCGAGTTGGACCAGAGATCCTCGCGAATTCCTGAGCGACAGCTTAATGGCCATGGGGGGCGAAGATGCCGGGAGACACCTGCATGGTCCGCTGAATAAGTTTCGGCCATTCACTCCTGGTGTTGGCCGCGGTGGGCGCGCTGCGGAGCGGCTCCACAGACACTTTGTTGATAATGGATGGTGTCCTTACCGGGCACTCCAATTATGTCAATCCTACGACTACCTCATCCTTAACAGCCTCGCAGGCCTGGTAAATGACTCAGCGTTGGTCGAAGACCATGGGCAATGCTTAGAGCTCCAAAGGTGCTGCGCTCACAACCTCATAGTCGATCGACCGGATGAGTACCCGTTCCAGCATGATGTCGATGAACATCACGACTGCGAATTCGTTCATGTGCCGAGGGAAAAGATCACAGAGATAATTAAATCGGGTGGAATCCCTATCATCTCGGTGAGCCTCGAGAATGACCTGGATCTCCAAGTGGTCCGGTGTACGCCCTATACCACCTACACAGCAATCTCCCATGTATGGTCAGATGGTTTAGGGAACCCACATTCAAATGCCCTGCCCCGATGTCAGCTTCTACGCCTCCGAAGAACGATATTTCAGTCTTATTTCCCAGAGTATAGTCCATTCTATGATGACAGCACCATCGAGTCTTCTGCTAGAAGCGTTTTCTACTGGCATTTATGGAAATCGACGCACGCTGGTAAACCGTATTCTAAGATCGATAAGAAACGAGTGTATTTTTGGATGGATACTCTCTGTATCCCTGTTCCCGTCGAATTACTACCAGCAGAAGATAATAAGGACTTGAAATTTCGTGCTATGAAGCATATAACACCAGTATTTGCGGGGGCCTTCAACACTCTCGTGCTCGACAAAGGATTACAAACTATCCGTGTCCCTAATTCCAGCCAAGTAAGTGGGGATGAGTTTGCTGCTTTCGTCTTCAGTTCCAAATGGATGCAGAGGGGATGGACATTAGAAGAAGGTGCCCTGTCTTCAAGCTGTGCTCTACAAATGATGGACAAGCCCTACGAGATGTCGGGATCGCTGAACCATCTCCTACCCAAGGTTGAAATGCACCACTCGCCTTTAGAACGAGCATCTATTAATGCCCGAAGATTAATGCCGGATCTCTTGAAGCGAGCCTTGTTAGACGACAAAAAAATCCTTTCAAATGATCCATCGGCATCCAGGCGATTGCGCTTGGCAAAACTCCTACGGATACCGCAGTTTGTCTGGACATGGAACTCTCTTCTTGAGCGATCAACGACGAAGTCGAACGACGGTCCAATAATTCTCGCCAACTTGCTAGACTTCAATGTTTTTGCCCTGAAATTCGCGTCTGATGACGACAGGTTGAAACTGTTGATTCAGAACTGCGACGAGCTTCCCTTGTCACTGCTATACAATACTGGCCCTCGCGTGTCTATCAAAGGACAGCCAGAGCTGGGCTGGATCCCTAGAAGCATAGCAGGCGATCATCTTGTCGTAGGAGCAGCCCTTCGCAGAGTCAACTCCAAAGGGAATGACAACCAGGTGAAGTTCTTTATCGATCGGTTGGATAGTAGCCCAGAGTCCCTTCTTATCCTAGGAACGCGTCCCACTCAATGTATTTCCTATGATGTGGAGGCGTTTGTGGTTCGAGTTCAAACTGGGCGGGGTGAAAATGTCCAACAGGAGTACATCATCGAGATTCAACGACCCCCAATCGAAGGGCCAGACGACGAAGATGCTCGACACATTGCACGCCAGATCTACGGGCAATCTCAAGGGACATGTCTTCTGATAGATCTCGCCTGTGGGATGCTCTCGCGCCGCAGCTTTGCCGGGAAAGGGGTACGTTTATACGTCGACTCTCACGCGAAAAACGGGATGGTTCTCAAATACGACGCACCCTTGACTGTATGGACTCCGGATCAATGGCAGCGCAAGTATGGCCATCCACCGACTGCTATTCCTCGCTTTGAGATGGAGCATGTACGCCGTCGACAACGGCTGCTTTTGAAATATGGTATGACCAATTCCCCTCCATATGAACCCCCATCCACCCATATTTAGAAAGGAGAAGGCGAGTATGACTAACTAATCCCGCAGACGCGTCGCTTTGGGGGGAGAGGCTCGTCCGAAGACCCATTCTCAACCAACACCCTCCGGCCGCCAAAGCGGCTGGAGGCGTTGTTTTTTTGGTAATACTCCTCCTAGCAATACTATGCGTAGGATATGCCCTCTTGGCGATCAAAGAGGCGCTCGGTATCCGGCCCGCACCCTCACCTCACTCCACCATGGTCGTCATTATACTCGGGCCGATTCTGGCCCTGTTTGTGTATAACCCCATCCGAAGCCGCGTGGCGATGTACGCATATAAATCGTGGCTGAAAACCTTTGAGGACGACTACGTGCAACCACCGACATGGAGGAGCAGATTCTCCCGCTTTGCGAGCATGTGTGCTGGCAGAGTGACGCTGCGTTGGAGACGACGGCCGCCAGAGGGTGTGACCCAGATCAGCATTAATCTCCCTTTGTTCCGGGATCGTGAGAATTCCCCAGCCGAATTTCCGGGAGAGATCTTTCTGCCATAGTTCATATGTACAGTACATGTACGTCAAAGGGAATAAATAGATAAGGACGCTTAAAGGTAAAGGGAGAAATTCTTTATTGTATCCGGGTGTAGTATCATCTGTAATTTTTTTTTTCCGCCAGTGGTTTAGACTACATGTAGCTATCGATCGAGAACGCTTTGTGCCAAGACTGCGCACTGTGGAGGCGATTCCTGAGCCCGGGCGGCTAGCTAGAATACCTGGCGCGGGTAGCCTACAGTTGAACAGCACCACCACGCAGCACGATCCGAGCCACTACCACTACACAAGGCCTCCTCTTCCCGCGCAGGCAGTCAACCAACAAGATCCATTTCTCAACTTCAATACTAACCTACCTCGCTGCCGCTCGTTTTTCCGTAGCATAGCCACCGCGAACGAGAATTGAGAATTGAGCATACTGCCGACCGGCCCCGATACCCTCCACAGCACCCGCAGGCACTGCCTCGCAGCATCCCTGGGAGAGAGTCGGCGGTCGGTTTTTGGCCGCAGCCTCACGTTCCCAGCCCTTATGTTTTGCCGAAACGGAACCAATATCTCGGAGTGTTGAATGCATGGAGCTCCCGTGCATTGATTAGCCAGTTAGATCGTGCTCTGCACTACGGGCTTGGGGCAGACATGAAGGGGCGTGGGGAGGGTGTCTGCTCGCTGGGCTGCACCTGGCGAGAAGCAACACCCCCATCCCAGCTTCGGCCATGGTGCCCCAGCCGCGGACCGTTTCGCACACGCCTTAGCACCGCGAGCCGCCACCAAGGGTGTGGAATCATATCGGCGCAACCCTGCTCTGCTATTAAACTATTAAAGACGGGGTGACGGCCCAGCCCGTCGCTCAGGGCGTAGGCCTTACGAGACCTCTTGGGAAGCAAGCTATGGTCTTCTCTTGCTCGCTGGGATCCTACAACGGTCAACCGAATCTCCTCATCGTCTCATCAAAGGGAGTTCTCTTGTAAGTCAGCCCGCGGGATCCTTGGTGCATGCCCCCCCCGCAATGCTAGCTCCTAACCCAAAGCGCGGGGTAATGTCTCGCGTCTCCACTGACGCCGCCCTTTGAGCAGGAAAAATGCCCCGCCGGCGCTGGATGAGCATGCAAAATTACCTCACGTCACGGGCCTCGCAGCTGGGAAGGTGGGTCTGGGTGTAGATGGGAAGTTCTGGTTCAAATGTGCCATGGAGGGGACCGGGGAGCCGCATTGGAGTACGGGACCTTCTCCAGCTGGCCCTCAAGCATGGCATCGTTAACTAGAATGGGGATATATCTAGCAATCTCGGAGAATCTACATCTTCTCGACAAGGAAATTAGAGGAGGGGTACGGATCGAGCACTTTGCGTGTGGCCAGTCTGCGTGTTGGGGCGTCCAGTGGAGCGGGAAAGATGCACGCACGTTTCGGAACGGCGCGGTTCCTCAGGATTTCATCGATGCGACAAACTTGCGGGACTTGGAGAGCGGAGTTCCGATATGGACGTGTCTCGATTTCGTGACGTTTGGGCTTGGTGATGTTTGGGTTTTCGGAATACGCGGGAAGGCTGTGTGGTCGAAGAGGCTTGGTGAAGCGTATCCGGCACTGCTTAAAGTGCTGAAGACTGCGGTTTCGCCGAAAGGAAGGCTCATTAGGCCTGTACAGGTTAGTGGGATCATCTCGTACTTGCACGGTTCTAATCACATTACCTTTCTTCATTTAGCTGGATTGCCGCCCTATATGACATGTTACGTTTTACTCCCATACGCCCTTTGCCTCTCCACGCGACTGCTAACCAAAATCCGCAGAACATTGTACTCTCTCCGGTCGAGGAAGGGGTTTTTTGGATGGAATTCTCCAACTGCGAGATATTTTTTAACCTTCCGCAGGAATGGCGTGTCGAGGCACGCGAATACACACGAGTTCAGCACCGTTTCCCGAATAAAGCTGGAAAAGCTGGAAAAGCTGGCAAGGAAGGACTCGAGAATATTGGCGAAGGCGTCGCTGTAGTGGCGGACGTGGTCGAAGGTGTGGAAGCGGCCACAACCGTTGCCTCTACCCTTGGGTGTTGCAGCGTGATGTGACGGCAAGGACTTTAACCCTTCAACACGCTAGTAGAACTAAATATGTTGTTGATGCTGAATCCCTCCACACGTTTACTTACAAGCCTTAGTCATTCTCTCGACAAGAGAAGCTCTTTCTTTCGCCCCCCCATCCTTCTACCCCGCCGGTTGAACCATGTCATACTGCCACGGCTACCCTAGGAGTCCCTGTGAAGGCAACCCTTATAGATATATAATATCACTTATCACCACCCCGTCAGTAGAAAAACTATATCCAAATCAATAAAAATCGCAACTGAGAATTTCCACATCCATGTAATAAACATATTTATAACTTTATATTCAAGCATTTTGAATAAATTTTACTCTACTTCTCAGCTTTTTAGATCTATTGGTAGAGTAATTGTAGAGATCTTAACACTTGCCTCTAAAACTTAGGCTCGCTATCTAATATTTTATTTCATTAATTCCAGGACGATAACTATTTTATTATGGAGGCTAACCTTTCAAACATACAAAGATAAGTTGGATAGTAAATATATACTTGACTTAGATCAACTATAGTTCCTTTACTGCTCTTCAAAATCCGTTGTGCATCCACGGTCACGTGAACACCTGATGATTTCGCGCTCTCAGCAACGGACGTCGAGCGTTCTCTCTTCAACTTCCACCACGGTCGGAAAAGAGGATCAAGATTACCCTACCGTCGCGATGGCGGGTCTCACATCAGAGAAGACACAGCTTCCGGGCTTCGGGCTACCCATTGACTACATCCCCGAGGGCGATGGGATCTTTCCAACAGCCCTCCATGGGAATAGTCGTGAGTGCGTCGAAGTCGTTTCTGCTCTGCCGACCGAACTAACCTGTTCGCAGGAGACAACGAATCACTATTCGGGAATACCACATGATGCAGATGATGAATCTGTTAACAGACAAGCCAGAATGGGACAGGAAGCTGTTCGATGATGATATCCTTGCAAAGTGGAGGGGTGAGGCGCTTTCGCAGGGGAGCGATGTACTGTCGGATCGGTCTGTGGACAGGGTACGTTAACAACCAAGCCACATCCCCACTTGCACGCTTGCCTGCACTCCCGACGGTTTCTCTCTCGGTCAGCCTCGTGTCCATGCGACTCGACGGTTGCCTCAGGAGACATCAGCGATAGACTCCAGCTCGCACAGCACATCCCCTACGCCATATAGGCTTCACTATGCATTCTACGCTCGCCGCTAACGACACCCACTCTACCCCAGTGCTTCGAAGAGCTTAAACACGAAGTAACTCGATTCAAAGAAACTAGCATCATACGCGCGTTAGACGGGGGGGTGTTTAAGGCTGACACCCTCGTCCCACACGCCATAAAAGAGGCGCTAAAGAAGGCTTGCAGACCTCTCGAAGATATCCCCTCCCAGTTTCAAGACTGGCATCCAGGCTCAGACGGCAAGGTGTTGGACCTGGTACATCCCTCTCTTTTCCCACTCGTCTACGGGCGCTCAAAGATCCTCCCTCACGGAAAGGTCGGGCTTCTCGATTGCCTCCAGAGGAGTGGTGAAGGTGTGACAGTCCCTGCCCCTAGCCGAGTTGATATTCCCGCACGGGCAAATCGGTGGATTCATTCCTATATGAAAGATACCCTCCCACAAAATGCTTGGTCCCACAATTACCAATGGCTTCCCTGCGACGTCCACTTCAATGATGATGGCGTGGTGTAAGTCGCGATGAATCCGTACCAGCCTAATACATAGGCTAACATTTGTAATTGATTTATATAGAATTCAAAGCTACATCAACAACCTTAACCCACAGCATAAGGACCTTTACTCTGTCATCGAGACGATACTTGAAAGAGCAATCCCGATGTTCAACATGACGTTGACCGTTCTCCGGCACCCATGGTTGCACCCCCCTCGGATTTTGTGCAATGAAATAGTGTACCCGGATGGGCTCGCGGATCATCAATATAACTGGCCCCCGGAAGACGAGAGGGACGCGGAATGCTATGATAATCACGAGATTTGGCAAGATGCACGCGATCCTATAGTCCCGGAACCTATGGAGTTCGAGCCCAAAGAGATAAGGTAGCGAAAATCCTACATCATCAGACTAACTCTACCGCTAGACTCAAGTAGTGCATGGAGTGCTAACTGCTAGGTCAGTGCGTCCGAGCGGGTAGACCTAAGGCGCGATTTCCTCCACTCTGGGATCCAGGTCATTGTGAAACTGGCTTCTATACACCTAACGCCTGAAAAACCCCAGTATGAAGGAGGCTCCTGGCATGTTGAAGGACAAATGGCAAGATTTACGTCCCTTCGTCTCGCGATACCCATTAACGCTTATTCGCACAGAACGAACATATCGTCTCGACGGCGCTCTATTACTACGATAACAAGAATATTTCCGAGAGTACCCTCGCGTTTCGTCGCCGCGTAGACGCAGATCTGGATGATTTCGACTACGAACAGAACGATTTCGTCGGGTTCGATAAGTTGTTTGGGTGTTCTGGGGATTCTTCTCCCGCGGTTCAGGAACTGGGTGAGGTGGTTACAAAGGTAAGGGTTTACCCCCTCTTTTTGGTTGTGGTCGAGCCTATCGAGGTAAGACTTCCGACGATAAGCTAACTGTAGCTTAGGAGGACCGCTTGCTCACTTTTCCGAATGTGCGTAAAACTGGCCATTTCCCCTAGTTTGCTGCACATCAACCCCACCCTATCCAACGCAGAACAAACCAATGAACTCACTCTCCCCATACAGACCTTCCAACACCTCGTAGAACCCTTTCACCTCGCCGACCCTACTAAACCCGGTCACCGCAAAATCCTCGCCTTCTTCCTCGTTGACCCAAACATTCGTGTAATCTCCACGGCCAATGTCCCCTGTCAGCGACGAGACTGGTGGGCTCAGACACTCAGCCGCCTGCCTAAACTACCGCAGGAAACTTTTGACCAGATTATTCAGGCATGTATTCCTTCTATCCTAATAGGAACCTTATTCATAACAGTGAATAGGACGTCGAGGATTTTCCGATATCAATGGAGGAGGCAAAAGAGATCAGGGAGTTGTTGATGGATGAGAGGAGGACTTTGTGAGTATTCCCTATATAGAGCTTCTCCACCATAACCATACTTAGAAACACTGGTTAATATTAGTAACAGTGTCGAGTGCCAAGACAAAGAATTCAACCGCATAACTTTCAGCATGTGTGAGCACTAGAATCACCAAATTCCCCAAGATGCCCCCTCAAACGCTCATTATTTCCCCCTTCCACCCCCCTATTGTCACTACTCACCACTCGCTACAATTCTAAAGACTGCAATACCAACACACCTAGAAGAGAATAAACAGAATTCCACCTTTGAAATCGTAGTTGAATGGTTTTTATACCCTCCCAAGAAAACTCCAGCGCCCAAGAAAGATCCCATGGAAACTAGCCCTGCGTTTACACGAAAACCATCTATGTGGTGGACGATGTTGGTTGGTGACATGGGGAGGGTTGAGTGTTGTGGAGGCAGAATCTGAGCCCGGGCGATTAGCTAGAGTTCTTGGCGTGGGTAGCTTACCTACCTCGCTGCCGCTC